>JBAMJV010000257.1:0-40000 GCA_037951105.1 Echinarachnius parma | reverse complement strand
GAAAGTGACCTCGACTTGGAAGAAGAAGAGAGAGGTTCATAATTTTCTCTTCTTAATTCTGGAATAAGTAAATTCGAGTTAAAATCACAAAATAGTTCAAATGAACATTAAAATCCTGGAAGGTCTGGAACTGCAACATTTACGCTGGAAATCGAATAAGTTTGTGTTGTATTGTTTTATATTTAGTTTTATATAATTATGTACAAACAACTACCGACGAAAAATAATCAATAATACTTGTTTTTGTTATATATTTATACTACAAACACATATCTGAAACATACAACGTGTTACTTAATTATGAATGTGATGAAGGCATTATTTTGATGTTTAGATGAGTTAAGTTACTTCCACGCATAGTAATACATTATGGTGTTTTGTTTCATAATATGCAATCAAATTATGATATATCGTACTATACCACAGTTTTTTTAAACAAAATAACAACAAAATTATCATTCAGGTACGGATCTTCGTGTCCAGCACTTTCCTCGATTTTCAGGAGGAGCGAGAGGTGATCATCAAGAAAGTCTTCCGAGAGCTGAACCGCCTCTGTCTGGACAGGGGTGTCTTTTTCACCTATGTGGACCTCCGCTGGGGTATCACCGAAAAGCAATCACAGAGTGGACGGACCATCGCCATTTGCTTGAGAGAGGTATGTTAACTACCATGTCTATGTCTGCACCCCAAATTAGGGGTATTGGCACCCTGAGAGTGCAACTGTGCACCCCATAGGGTACAGACGCCATTTTTGGCATCATTGCACCCTGAAAAGTGCTGCTATTGTGGCAGCGTTTTGCAGCATTAAACCTTTATTTTTTAGTGTGTATATATTCATGAACTTTTTTAATTGGGTATCTTTAAGATATTTGTCGATTTACTTTTTTTTAAATCTCTCTCCTGATAGGTTGATAAGTGTCGTCCATACTTCATCTGCCTGATGGGAGATCGGTACGGCTGGAGCCAGACGGAGGTTACCAAGGATGAACTGCTCAACAAAAGCTACACCTACGCCTGCGATAACCACCAGAACCTCAAGTGGATCGACCATTACCGCTTCGGATCCAGTGTAACAAAGGTATTCATACATCTGCCTATGCTTTATACCTGCGTGCATACATCAGTACCACCAGAACCTGAATAAAGTGACTACGTTTTGCCTCTCATGTCGCCATTGATAAATCGTTTATATTTTGATGCAATGAGAGGCAATTTTCGGGATATTTTACCAAGAAACCCCATAAGTTAATATCTGTATAAATTCAAATTAGTGATATAAATGTTAGTGAAAATAATGTTATTGTTTTGAGGCATTCACTTATAATTTTTCTTTGTAAATTAGTTGGAGGTGTTGTATGCTGCGATTCGCCCACACAAGGACAACCGCAATGATCGCATCTACTTCTACTTGCGCGAGCCTAGAGTCGTGCGAGAGGAGCTCCCGGCTCCGGTCCAAAAGGTAAGATAATACTTCTTGTATGACTACTAACAACAAATTATTCATTACTATAACATGTATAAAGCGCACTCCCAATTACCAACTGTTCTATGCGTTCAATTAATTGTTTGCCCCCTTCTAGTGCATGTGTTCTTGTTATTTTCGTGTGATACATGTGTGATTTTCATGCGATACAAAAACAATATTGTAAAGGATAGGGTAGAGTCGTATCTTGCCAGATTCGGTCCGCTTAAAAATTGTACAAGAATTGTCCAGTTCCCTAGCAGCAACACATTCTTCGTAAGGTTGTCTGATCTTGGATTTCGGCCTGGAATTCAGGGTGGCACGGATGTTGCTGCTATGTTCAAAGACATACTCATTTCAACTGTTAATGGCCTTTCGCTTATTTTGTACTTTCTTGTCGCGTTTACTTTATATAGGATGACAAGGAGAAGCCGAAAGGCGAGACTCAATGGCATTTCGACCAGCAGCACACTCTCCGCAAGTTCGTCCTGGATTCTGGACACACTTGCAAGCTTTTCCAGGGTGCCACTGACGTCTCTGTCATGATCAAAGATGTAACTATTGACAACAATTATTTGTTATATCGTATTTCCTTGTTCCTTTCCCATAACATAATTACGTTTGTTCTTGCTTATTGTTTCTGTAAACAGGGTAATTGTGTTTTCATTCTTGTTTGCTAAACTTTACATATTTCTTACTTGAGTGACTGTTCTCAGGCATGCCTTCAGTCAATTACCTCATACAGTCCTAGTTGAAAGCTTGTGTTATCATGATGAATGTTCATACAAGTATATTATCTATTACTTGAATAACCATGGAATGCATGTTAGTCGTTGAAATAGACCATATGAAACATCGCGACCTAGCCAGTTTGTATGTGCAAGCAGTTTCCTAGATTAACAAACTGATGATATTTGATAGATCTCCTGGGATTAGTTAACCGACACTCGTTGATGATACTTCCAGTTCTATGTTCGAATACCGATAGTAATATATTTATATGTTACAAAGTGGGGGAGAGTCCGGGAAACTATAGTGCAAAGCTGACCCCATCACCTGGATATTCCACTGAATCTTTATATTTTCTGCAGGATCTGATGCGATGTATCGACGAAGACTATCCACCAGGAACCAACCTCAGTAATCTGGAGCGGGAGCAGGAAGCCCACATCGCCTTCGCCGAGGCGCGACGACGAGTCTACATCGGTGGCCAGCGCTACTTCGACTTCATCGACGGGTTCTACACGGAGCACAATGCCGTGAGATTTGAGATTGTTATTCTAACCAAAACGATTCAAAACATAATTGTGTTAAAGGGGTAGTTTAGTTTTGGTAGAGAGGGCGCTGCACATCACAATTTTTTTGTGAGGTAATGAAAAACTGAGTGTCGAATTTGCAAGAACATGCAATTTTAATGGCAGAATAAACTTTATTTGGTAAAAATTGGCCCAGAAACGGCTGAAATATCAATAAATATATTTGACCCTATAATTATTTGGGGCCCAAATAATTAGCTGAATATTTAAAAAAAATACAAAAATGCTTGCACTTTTTCAAAAATGTTCAAAAGCGTTTTTAAAATAGTTGTTGATGATCTCTCATTATTTAAATAAAACATCACATGCATAATTTTGTATGAAAAATGGTTGAAACCAATGCCTTTTTAGAGAGCGCCCTCTTGCGTTTTAATGGCTCTTTTTTATGATAACGGGCTTTTTACTTAGTCGTTTGTAATTTTGTATACCTTTCGAGCATGGTGGAGTTAAAACTATTAGTTTTATAATGTTACTGTCCATGTTTGGTTACTAAAGTTGAGCCTTACCAAAACTAAACTACCCCTTTAAGTTATATGATATACTTATGTGGAATAAGCCCAAACATCCTTTTCAAACCACGTTTTAAAACAAATAATATGAAAAGCAAACTATTCAGATAATAATACAATAATGCTGTGCTTCTTCGGCAGCTTTGCAGAGAGCACCTCCTATCTTAACATCTTAGAAGTTGATTATGACACCTTCTTTCATGTTTTCATGAGTTGGATGTCATGAGAGTTTCTTTTTTTTGGTCAATACTTTCTTAATTCTTTTTAAACACTACAGAGACCTCTGACAATCATCGGCGAGTCTCTGGCTCAGGGAAGTCCGCTCTGGTTGCCAACTGATGCGGACGCTTCGAAAAAAAATATTCAGGGACCTTCGTTTTCATGCATTTCATCGGGGGCTCAGTAGTAGGAGCCCCACACATAAACTTTGAGTTTATCTAATTGTGTCAGTTCTTTCTTTATTCTCTTCAAACAATACAGAGACCACTGACAATCATCGGTGAGTCTGGCTCGGGAAAGTCGGCGCTCGTTGCCAACTGGTGCGGACGCTTCGAGGAGAAGAATCCAGGGACCTTTCTCTTCATGCACTTCATCGGTAGCTCGGCTGAGAGCGCCTCCTATCTCAACGTTTTGAGAAGGTTTGCTACATAATATTACAATCCCTCCATGCGTACGCGCTTTTGGGGAAGGATCTTTCCGGAAGTCCTCAGAAGATTGCTGCAACCCACGTATAAGTTTATTTTGATGGCCGGTCCAGTGATACAATTTTGTTAATACTTAATATCACAAGTATGGGCTCCATAATGACGGATACTTCATGCATGAATGAAACAGTAACAGTTATCATATATTAAACGTCAAGATGACCCAGACCTAAATGTGTCCCCTACTAGATCAGGAAATCATTTCAATTGTTTTTTTTTTTTTACATATTTGTTTACAGACTGTACAATGAGATGAAGCAGTTCTACGACCTGGACATGGAGGTCCCCACGTCCGACCGCAACCTCGTGATCGACCTGCCGTCCTGGCTCAAGATCGCTGGTAACAGGTCAAAGGTCATGATAGTCTTGGACGCGCTCAATCAGTTGGATAGTGGAGCAGGAGGGAGCGGTAGGCCTATCTAAATTGAATTATTATTCATCAATATTCTGAATTTTGTTAATGTTATTCAAATAAAGCACATTTAAAGAGCTTAATAAGTCTGGCAACAGGTCAAACGTCATGATCAGATGGAAAGTTGATCAGGAGGAAGCGGTAGGCCTAACTACTTGGCCTTCCCTTTACTCAATATATTGAAATATGTTTATCTTATTCAAATCCAATTACCTACGTACATTCTTTTTCATTCAGTAATAATAAACATGATAACGTACATTTAAAGAGCTGAATATAATGACGAAAAGTCGAAGGTCATGCTAGTTATGGATGCCGTCAATCAGCGGGACAGTGCATGGAGCATGATGAAGCGGTATCCATATTTTGTATCCAAATGTTTAATATCAAGTGCAACTACTTATTTAAACTAAGATTAAATATGCTGGTTCGTGTTTATTGCTCAATATAGTACCATCCTGTCTAGTTGCCCTAAATTACATGGACATAGTTAATATATAGTATTATAGTTCTATATACCATATATGACTGAAAACTGTAAACTTTTTTTGTTGTAGGCTAATATATTTGTTTCTTTACAAAGTAAAAGTGTTTTCCTTTAAAACTAAGATAAAATCGTTTGTACATACTCCCGTTAATATTCATCCTTTCTATTCATATTACCTTCAAATGAATTTATTTTCTCTAGGAGATGGAAAGGATCTGAAGTGGATTTCCTTTGATCTGCCAATCAACGTCCACATGCTACTGTCAACGCTTCCTGGTGAAGTAAGTTTGCTAAGAGCAAAACCTATATCATGACAAATTGTACCCTGAACGGGAACAAATCTTATTTTGTAAGTTTCTTGAGACATCAAGCCCCCGAAAACTTTAAAGGATTATTTGTCGGTTTGCGTTAATGTCTGTAATACAATGTACATATTCATTATGAATTATTGCAAAAAAATATTGCTAAATGCATTCGCATTTGAGTACAAATTAGTACCCGTTATATGATCATTATCACACGCAGGCACAGGATGATATACATGAATTCAGAAGTAGATTTGCACACGGATAAGTCACTTCCTTATGACAGGGATGCCATTTGCGTAATAATGATTGTATGTTGATAAGCGGTGTATATGCAAGACAAGAGGTAGTTATTTCCTTTCACGTAGTTAGCCATAACAAAAATATAAAGTTGTACATTGACACAGTACCCATTTTACGAGAATATATATATACCACGCCGATGGACTGAAGAATAATTGTTAAAAGGTTTTTCTAATTAATGTGTGTTTTGGTATTTAATCAATTTTGAATTAAGATTTCACATTTTCTTTACCGCAAAGACTCAGGATGCCATCAACGAGTTCGGCTGGCCGTCTTACAAAGTGGAACCACTGCAAGAATGTGAGAAGATGGAGATCATCACGGGATACATGGACATATATGCCAAGACCCTGAACCAAGAACAGACAAATCTCATCATCAACGCCAAACAGAGCTCGAACCCCCTGTACCTCAAGGCTCTACTCGACGAGGTATGTTTGGCATGTCTGAAACACATTATTCATTTGCAATGATTTAGGGTTCATGTATTGTATTTAGGACCTTTATTAGATGAGACACGTTTGACAATTGTTATTGATTTGGATGGAGTAAAGTTAAAGGGTTAATGAGATGCATTTTGCAGCTCGGGACCAAACAGAGCTCCAACCCCCTGTACATCAAGGCTCTACTCGATGAGGTAGGTTAATTGGAAGGATTTGATCAGTTAATAGGTTGTAACGAGTATCTATATAGATCAGCAAAGGTAATGTTGACCGTATGGCCCACGGAATAGACATATCTTATCATCAACGCCCGACAGAGCCCGAACCCGCTGTACATCAAGACTCTAATAGATGAGATTAAGATGAAATGTTTGCATCGAAAGGTTTGTGGGTTGTTGCGAGAATAGTTCCTTGAGTGCCGATGTTGCACATTTGCACCACATAATGCACACAAACGGCATAGAGCTGTACAAATCCCTGGCATTCAAAGTGCTACACACCCTGATATCACCCAAGGCAATGTCAGACAGAGCTTAAATGCACTGTACCAGAAGGCATAGGTTTAAAGAACGTTAAAGACTGGGACCTAGGGTTCCAGACTACTTTAACCGGTTGCCTACTCGCGAGTCAACACACAGCCCATCAGGATCCCTAGTCAATGCGTTAATAAATGGAATGAGAAACTAGAGGTCCTTACATAATATTTCATGGACTTGTATGTCAAAACCTAGGTCCAAGAGCAGAAAGATGTAATCATCAATGCCATGCAGCGCTCCAACCCTTTCCACCTAAAGTAACTACAAGAGGGGGTAGAGCAAGATCGGGCATATGCGAGTAACGTGGAAGCTAAAACATGGACTATGTTGTACCTGAGGACAATTGAGTAAATGGGTACCTTAATATTGTAATTTTCTGCTTTAGGTTCGTGTGTACGGGAGCTTCTACCAACTGACCTCTGCGATCAAATCTTACCTCAAAGCCGACAATCCTGGGGACCTCTTCGGCAAAATCCTTGAGCGACTGGAGCACGACTTCGAGGAAGGAGATATCTCAAGGTAGCTATCACCAAGTAAACTAATCCTTTAAAACATTATAATGTTTGTGGAATATCATAATACTCGTTGCCATTTCTAAATAGCCGTTACTGTTTCAAATGTAATAACTGTCGTGTGCATCAGCACATTTTGCAGTTGGCATCACGTAGGTCAGGGATCTAACTGCTGTGAACCATTGATTGGCCCATGGAGTTTCTTATTTAGCGCATTACAATTAGTTGAGTGTGATCTGTGTCTCGCCTTCCGGGCTATGGTTCACTGTTTATGTTTACAAGAAAGAAAGTAGACCATGTTTGGATGATGTATCTATAATCAACATTAATCTTAACAAGAAAGCTGTCACTGTAGGCACGATAATTAATTGTACTGACACCCGTCACAGAATGTTCACTTTTAAATCGAATTGCCAATTTTACATTCCCCATGAATTCAGACCACATCTGGTGCGAGACACTACGACTGCCATATGGTGTTCACAACGTGGAATGAGTGAGAACGAACTCCTCACACTGCTGAAGGTAATTGTGATGTTTCTCCGGTTTACTAAGAACTAGCTTGATTCCCATTCTCATTTCCATGGTCTACATGGGACAAAGTCATGGTCAAGAGACATATGCAAAGATAATGATTCGACTCTACGATGATATATGGTTTGAAAATCTATAGATTTCCCTTTAATTATTAGCAGTCGACTACAATTTGACTGAAACTGCTGTCTGTTTATTAACAAATCATTTCGCACAGTAGGTGATTCCAAAATGTTCAAGTCTAGTTTATTAAAAAACTATTGAAACATAGTTACTTCAAGAAAACAATGATTGATCTAGCATATTTATGAAGAAAATATATATGAGATAATAGAAAGTCTATGAAATTAGTTAGTAAATGAATACACACTGTTTTTGTTTAACTGTTTCAACCTTATGATTAGAAATGCTTTTCATAATGATCATCATATCTTTCAAAATATGGCGAAGCCTGTTTATAGTGCCCACTCAAGTAAGACATAACGGTGAACACCTTAAACAGAGAATCAACCCGTTTTACGGGCTGATACATGCGGGTGTATATATTGACTGTGTGATACAAAACATGTGGTCACTATAATAGGGGGAGGTTGCTGTAGAGAAGTGATCACTAAAGCACTTCTGACTCTACATTTCATATTTTTACTTGATCTTTTCATTCATAAAGATTCCAAGTCTTGTCTGGTCGCCGTTCTACCTGTCTCTGGAAGAGAACCTGATCAACAAGAACGGCGTCCTGAACTTCTTCCACGACCATCTGAGACAGGCAGTGGAGAGGCGGTACATGCCGACTAATGAGGATAAGAAAAAACAATACCTCAAACTGGCAAACTTCTTCAATGGGCAGGACATCGATGAGAGATATGTAAGTATACTGAAGACCTCTTTTAGTTTCTTATGTCATGCCCGGAAGCTAGGGGTTCGTAAAACTTACAGACGAAGTAAAACGAAAGTGATATATCATCTGGCTAACTTCATCAATGGGCGATGTATAACTTAAAGACATATTAAGAAGAGTCTTTCATTATCTTTTTTTTCTCGGAGGCATACCGTTTCTTTAACAAAATGGTTTGTACTCTTCTTCCAAGATCAGCCGAGACACGCTTTAACATGTTTAAAGATCCAAAACATAGAAAGCCTACAATGGACAAGTTATCTATTAGAGGTAATGGTGCTGTGAAATACAAGAGAAGATGATCACATCGTTATAAGTTACTCCCTTATGACAGGTATGTCACTTTGCTGCAATAAACCACAATGAACTTGATTAAGAAAAAAGATTTTCAAAGATGAAAAATGTGATGGAATATGGCCAGCCTTTCTACGTCTTTTCGTTCTACTGGGGGGTGTTTCACAAAGATCCTAAGATGAACCTAACTCTAAGTTGGACTTAATGTATTCCCGTTTTTCATTTTTTTAAAAGAAGTGATTATTCTATCTCTGATCATTTTTTTTCTCAACAGGTCGATGAGCTACCTTACTTGCTGTCCCAGGCTGGTGAGTTGAAGCGACTGAAGGCCACCATACTCAATGTCCTGGTGTTCAAGATCATGATGAAGACCGAGGATGGCAGATTTGAGCTGATCAAGGCTTGGAGACAGGTAAATTCTAAGCCATTGACAATATCTTGCAATTAATGTGCATTGCCGAAATGTCTTTGTCATGGTAGTGTAGATCCGAGGCATTGGGCCCGTGAAGCTAGCGATAAGGTTCAGTTCATAGTTTGTTTGGCAGTCTAAAAAAAAAAAATCATGATTAATAGAGCAGTGGGAACGATACAGGTCAGAAGCATGATTCACGAAGACCATGGGCAAAGTGTTGGACAAAGTTGTCAAGCATTTCATTTGAACTCAAACATGATAACGAAATATTGTTTATAGCAAAATATGTTGGTCACAGCTCGTGTGCTTCGAGCAGGTTGAACAAGCCTAAGTAGAAGTTATGTCGAGATTGGAGGCATATGCCATGGAAGCCATAAACAAGATGCAACTGCCAGAGTTTATGGCAATGTTCAATTATACTCAAAATAAAATAGTGGATCCTATGCTACTATGACTACGATATGTACCATTTCATATCAATTGCACTTTCATAATCTGCTTCCTCTTGACTAATTAGCTTGGAGGTTTCGAGCAGGTTGAACAAGCCTACCTGGACGTCCTGTCGAGGTCGGAGGCATGGGCCATGGACGCCAAGGACAAGGTGCAGCTCATAGAGTGTATGGCCATCTTCTTCACACAACTCGGACTTCTGCGCGGAGCCAGGTAATAATCATCTCGTTATTATGATAATGATTTATGCTAATGAAAGTTGTTGTTATTTCAGAGCGGTTACGTTTATCGACATGTGCTTATTACATAGTATTCTACCCCGGATTCTACCTGTTTTTTTAATAATTTTTTTAATCCTAAAGCTACCACAAATTATTATTAACCCATGTTGATAAACAAGCGGTTTGGCGTCATATGACTTTTATTCCTCACGTGTAATACCCTAACCTTAACCAAACTACTTCTCGTAACTCTAACCCAACCCTAATCCTAACCCTAACACTTACCCCAGACTTACCCCGGATGACTGTGCAAGGGTGTAGCATATCATAACCTTAGACATGTTAGAGTTAAATGTTCCCCTTTTAACACACGTTTAGACTCCTCAATGAACGCCTGCTGAAAGAACTCGAAGCGATGCACATATCCCAGCATTCCATGCTCGTCCATCACCATAGCAACTACAGCATCAAGCTCCGCTGCAACCACCCTGCTGTAATTGATGTAAGTGATTCATTTGCATACATAATGAAGTTAAATATTTAATGATGACCGAAGATCTGATAAAAAACATACAAATACAATTACTGTACATACAATAATAAATTTAATGTATTATAGGTCATGGAAAAAAAGTGACAGCGTTTAGTTTTCAAAATGCGTTTTGATAATTTAAATCTTATTTCTATATGTCTTTCGCAATTATCGCTCTTTATATCATTTTCATTGGTAATGATGTTAAGCTCTAGCATGGGTCCCATATTTATATGTCGTTTTTTTTTTTCGTTTATTTTATTTTATTTTGACACTGTGGTACACTTCACCCATTCGGCTATTCCCCAGCATGACCGTGAGGTGAAGAGCAATGATTTATGAAAAGGGTTTTAGAGATGAACCGCTATCACAAGCTCAGTTGAAGGTCTCGCGTTTGAATCCTGGCGAAACCTAATTTTCTGCTATTTTTTTTTCAGTTTCCTTGTCTTTTAAATATTATTATTATCGTAATAAAGCGTTTATATATGATTTAATCACATTTTCAACAAATTCAAAAACGAATGCAGGTGCTGATTGCTTTGGGCAACGTTTCGCGCAAAGAGGGCAACCTCGATGACGCCAATGGTCACCTGGAGGACGCCCTCTCTCGGCTGACCAAGGCAACGGCCCCTGAACAGAAACTCCAACTGGTGAAGGCGCTCATCGGTGTAGGGTAAATGTCATCAAACAACGCTGTCTGCTATTTATTATTGTAGTAACTCTTGTTTTATCTGTATGGGATCACGTTTGGTGGGCAGGTAGACTGCTATATACAGGAGCCATTAAAGGGGACCACCAGCCACCAGGCAAAGAACAACATATAATTATATGTTTTGGTACCATTTTGTGATATCAAATAGATACCCAACATTTTGCAATGGGTTGTGTAATCCATACACAATGCAATTAACTACAACCACTTACGGAACCAGTATTATTTCATGGTACGGGCCAAACATTTGCGAGTGCGCCACGCGTACGTTTGGAGACAATATAATCCCGGACGATTCGTTCTCTCTGGACAAAGGTAGTCTTCGTACACGCAGATCCATGAACGCATGCTTTAGAATGGTAGAATGGTGATGCGTTTTCCAATTATATATATTTTTTCTGGAAACATATTTTTGTGAATTTGTTGATGGAATGGACTACTAAAGATGTTGACTTTCATTTATAACAATATCTTTTTTGGATGGTGGTACCCTTTAAGACAGATTTTTACTGTATATCAAAACAATGCCACACCTTCTCCGATGCCCAGCCTTAGAGGAGCGGTGCTGCATCCAGAAGTCCATACCACTAAAAAGTTCAGAAAAATCATTTTCCCGAAGATAATAACATAATAACTTTTGTGTTCATGGTTATTGAGAAGAAGGAACTTAAAGGGTGGTTATTTAAAGTTCATTGGCAATTATTTAATGGCAATAAAACTAGTCTGTTTCTGCAAACCGAGGAACGTATTAACGCAATACTTATGATTGTATTGTTTAAATTTAACCATTTTTGAAGACAACGTATGTCTACAGTTGCTTTGGGATGAGATTACTCTACGTAATCACATTTATATATCAAAGGATTATTTCAGGGTATTGGTTCCCTTTAATAACACTTTTGTTTGGTAAATCTATTATTGCATTTATCCATCTACAGGTCTGTCAGAAGGCAGCAAGGCCAACTCGATTTTGCGAAGAAGATCCTCCAGAGGGCGCTAGAGGTGATCAAAGAAGTGGTTGGACAGGACCATCATTACACGGCGGCGATTGTCGGTCAGGTACGATGGTCATCTTTTTTTTATGAAGTCGAACTTCTTGAAAGTCCATTGCTACATTACCCTATACTGTCACAACACTACACGCGACTACACTACACTTCAGTACAATACACTACACCATATTACACGTCACTACACAACACAACACTGCACTACACTACACTACACTACACTACACTACACTACACTACACTACACTGCACTACGCTACACTACGCTACACTACACTACACTACAATACACTACACTACACTACACTACACTACACTACACTACACTACACTACACTAACCGATTCCGAGCCGACAAACAACTGCATCACGTACATGTACATCAGCTAAAGCACGACTGCTCAGATCCTTAATTCAGCAAGCAGAATAAACCTCTCAATATCAATATCTTATTCAGATACAGTTGTTTGTTGGATTGAGCCAGCTCAACATATCTCTCGATCTACCTAAGATGTAGACATGTTGGCACAAATATTTGTCTAGAATTAAACTAACATTGGTCTGATTTATAATCACGTTTTTTTTGGTACCCGTTCTATCAAATCTTGGAGAACTGTGCTACGTGAAAAGTCGTCTCGTTAATGTTGAAGCCATCCTGTAATGACGCATGGGACCTCCAGCATACGTAGAAGTACAGGGAGCTAGACCATCAACATGTGGCCGCCATTTTGAATAGCATCGCTCTGGTTTATGCTCATATTCCTTTTGTATCTGTTATATTACAGCTTGGAGAACTGTGCTACGTACAAAGTCGTCTTGTTGAAGCCATTGTGTACCACGCATGGGATCTGCAGCAGACGCAGAAATACAGCGGACTGGACCATCCGCACGTGGCGGCCATCTTGAATAACATCGGCCTGGTTCAGGACGACATGCAGGACAAGTCTGCGGAGAAGACGTTCAAGTTGGCCCTGGGCATCCTCCTAGAGGCTTATGGGAAGGACCACGTGGATGTGGCAACTATCAGGTGATTAAACCTTCCTCTGTCAGGTTTCAGTACATATTTGTGAATACCTTTTGCATGGTTATGGAATGCTAAGGAGCATTAATCAGTAAATCAGAGAAGAACATACGAGAGTAACTGCAATATATAGTTAAAAAATAGTACCCTTTCCATCACATCTGTTCCAAGTGGAAACGTATTTTAAGAGTTAAAGGGATTTAGTAACATTGTCCAAATCCTCAAAATACAATTTAATTCTAGCGGTTCCCTCATACCTTGTTGTATTCGTATTAACAATAAAATCATGGGACCGGTTTCGGTTTTTCAAATTTCCCTTTCGTTACAAAGATATGTACGATCGAAGTATTCAGATAAGAAAAACTCGCGTGGATTTTTGAAACCGTGTACAAAGTGAGTGCAGTGAGTTAGTGAATATCACTTTGCATTTCGCTCATTACTTGGCCATGCAATGTCCATTTGACTTGAAATTTTCACACACTACCCTGTGGACATATGAGATAACAACAATATACATTGCACCAACCCTTCATCACTTTTTGCACATGTCAACAAAGTTACTAGATCCCTTTAAGAGAGAGTTTCATGATTGGATTGATCATGAATGGGTAAAATTGTTCAATAAACTCAGTTTTGAACTTAATTTTAAACTTTCGTCTCTAGCCGTTTAAACAACATATTCACGTGTTCTCCGTCACATGACAGATACAACCTCGGAGCTCGATTCTTCGGGAACAACATGTACCAGAGGGCCAGGTACCAGTTCCAGGAGGCCCATCGGGTGTTCGGTCTGTTCTTGGGTGATCACCCACATACTCGATCGGCCCAACAAGCACTCACCAGCGTGGAGGAGTTATGCGCGTAAAGACTCTATAAGGATTGCAACATCTACTATAGGGGACAGGTTAATTCAGAAAGAAACATTGAAAGTGATTTTATATTCTGGGGAGATTTAAAGGCCTTTCTTTACAGACAACATCCGTGTGCTTTTATTAGGTTCTTATCTTATATTGCTGTGTAAGATATATGGTTTTAGCTTCAGTCTCTTCCTGGGTGACCACCCACATACTTGGGCGGCTCAGCAAACGCCCACTCGTATATAGAGGAGTTGTGGACATATATCTCAATACGTTTTCGTTGGATGGTGTATCAAATAGTGAAACGAACACTTTTTTGGGACATACTCATTATTTTTGATCAAAGAAAAGTCCATGCAGCGGATTTCAGTCAAAAAAATGTTGTATCTTTACGTAATTATCACTCAAATATAATATGTTTTTTAATGATATTTTACCGAAAGTTGTACAGTATTTGAAGCATTTGGGTTTAACATTCAAAGATAGCAGCCAGTACGTACCCACCTGGTTAACATGAACTGCATTAGTATTTTGTTTAAAGAGGGCTCGTCCTATGTTTTGCAGACTCAAAATATAATTTTGTTTTGTAGCCGACCAGATAAATCTATGACATGAAGATCGCTCTTTGTTAAATGTTATTTACCGATCGATGTTCAGGTAACAGTTGGTCTCAGAGACGCTATCAACTCCAAAAGTGTGGAACCATATTTGTTGGGGTTCAGCACGGAATCAATTTAGATTTGCGCTATAATAGGATGTCATCCTTGTAGTTCATCATGGAATTATTTCTGAGTTTGGTGATGCCTGAGAAAGAGATCTATATCTTAAAGAAGTGCCAATATAGCAAGTACGGTACATGGAAGCTTCTGAATCGGTTTAAACATGTTAAACGAAATTGGAATTAAACACATATCCGCGTGAGGCGTGAACGTAATATTTTTGGTTTGAGTACCAAAGCCTCGTTTGAATTCGAAATTGATCTGTCATAAATTTACAAGCGAGATGTGTAATTATTGCCATTTACATTGTTCAATATATTTTTTGCAGAGCATTTATTGGCGGAGGGTTGTCAATTTTAGTTCAAATAGTTCAAATGATTTTAGTTTACGCATAACATGAACGCGCCCGGTTATGAAGATTGTGTCGTTTTCTGGAGATTTGTTTTTGTTTAAAGCGTCTTCTTGATTCGTCTGCAAAAGTAATATACATATTTGTCTGTTTCTTTATATCAACGGTGCATGTAAATCTTTTGATTAAGACTTCCTGTGGTGGTTTATAGGGAACATACAAGTTCAAGACATTATAATGTATACACAACATATGGATATTACTTTTAATCCTTTAGTTGTCGACACATATACATGTATGCACGATTGTATATGTTTTGATAATGCGTAAATTGTAATAGTATATTTAAAGGTATAGAAGAAATACTTTTTTGTGAGGTAATGAAAAGTGTCAAATTTGCAAGAGCATACAATTTTAATGACATAATAAATATACATTATTGATCAAAATCTGTTCAGAAAGAGCTGAAATATCCATAAATATAACCATTTGTAATTATTGTGGGGCTCCACAATAATTACAAAAATATGCTTGCACCTTTCGAAAAAAATTACAAAAGAGGTATTTAAATAGTTGTTGAAGATCTCTCTATTTCATTATTTTAACAAATCATCACATGCACAATAAAAAAAAACAACATAAAAAATGGTCATCTTGTGTTTTAACGGCTCTATTTTAATGATAACAGGCTTTTTACTTGGTCGTTTGTAATTTCTGATACATGTCGAGCATTGTGAAGTTATAACTATTAGTTTGTAATGATATGGTGCAGGTTTTGGATACTAATATTCAGTTTGACCAAAACTGGACTCTCTTTACCAAAACTCAACTATCTATTTAATAAATTACATACATATAATTAATTTTTGTTGTAACTTATTTGGTGTTAGTGAATTTAAATTAAAGCCAATATTATTATAATGTGATTCTTTAAAATAATATTATGTATGGATATGGGGTCAGGTGTTTATCGAAACTTGAATATGGACGTATATGTAGATTTAATTTTAATGACGCAATATAGATATATTTGAATAAACTAAACATATTTGATAAGTCTTCTAAAAACTTAAATAATATATCTTTAAACATTTTGTGTCTTTGTTCGTTATACGCTGCACTTGGTAAAACAAACACACAAACAAACACACAAACAAACACACAAACACTCTTGGTAGTTCTTTCAGAAAGTTTATTTCAGACATAGACCTATTTAGAACACCAAGGAATACAAAACAAGTAGTAACAAACAATTGTTATTAATTTGTAGCTAAGCAAAAACAGCAATGTTTGCTACGATAATACGCAATTATATACTATTATATCATCCTCACATGAATTTGCTAAACTGATATATAACCAGGGGAATGCAAATGGTTGTAATGACCATTTTCATCCATACACGGTAATTATACTATTTTATGATGGAATTTCAATTTGCGAAATATAAATTTAAAGGGATGTGGTAACACTGTCCAAAACCTCAAAATCCATTTGAAATTCAAGTGGTTCCCGCATATCTTGTTGTATTCGCATTAACAATAGTAGCATGGGACAGGTTTCGGATTTTCGAATTTACCTTTCCTTAAAAAGACATTTACGATTGAAGTGTTCAGATGTTAAACTATCCAATGGATAGTCGAACGTCATTGCAATGAGCTAGTGAATATCACTTTACATTTTTGCTCATTACTCGGCTATATAACGTCCATTTAACTTGAAATTTTCTCGCAATACCCAGTGGACATATAAAATAACATCAATATACAATGTATTAATCATTCATCAATTTTGAACATGTCAACAATGTTACTAGATCCCTTTAAGCTTTGTGTACGGCTATTCCATATTATCATTAATATAATCTATATCGATGACGTACTTTGAGTCAATCCTGACACGCCCCATATATTCCCATGAGGGTAATCTTGAGTTGTTGTTTTGTTATGTAATTCTTATCGTTGTATTCTTCGTGGCAAGACTGGGAGATGTTTGGGGGAGGGATTCAGATGAAAAAGTGTATTT
Source organism: Echinarachnius parma (assembly GCA_037951105.1). NCBI lineage: Eukaryota > Metazoa > Echinodermata > Echinoidea > Clypeasteroida > Echinarachniidae > Echinarachnius > Echinarachnius parma. Next base: position 22,980 of record JBAMJV010000257.1, on the reverse strand, counting down.
GGTCGAGCGGTTTGTCTCATTGTGCCCCCTTGTTTCATAATATTATTAAGGTAATTTTTACGTCTTCATACTACCATTATACTACGAGGGCTGTACGCTCTCCAATTCAATCTTAAATCTCTCGATAATTAGGGAGACATTTAAAAAATAAAAACCCATCTAATTCTTCTGTTACCATAAGCCAAACAACAAGGTACAGCAGAAGTGTGAAAGCTCAAAATAATGTTAGTAGAATTTTACAATGTTAATGGATCACTTTAATAAAGCTTTACAGGGAATCTGAAAATGATCTAGATCGGATACAACACGTCCACCAACAAATCAAGACACGGAAACGCCTACCAACGTTACGGGAATGCACCACCCCGTGACGCCGCCGCGTCAGGGCACAGGCTAGACTAGCCAATCACGACTCAAAAAACTGAATTTTTATCCTAGAGTTAGATGTTTTTTTTTGGTGTATTTATAGCAGCCTTTGTACTCAATCGAAATTACAAAACGTTATCAGGGCTATGATATACGAACGAAACTAAAACGTGTAAAATAATGGACTACTTATTTTGTGCATCACATCCTAAACTGAACCAGGAAACTTGTCAGAAAGTAATGTATTATGCTGTAACTTGACTGCCATAGTGTATCTTAACTGCAAACTTGAAATTGGAGGATTGTTTCATAATTGAATAATAAATATAAGTGGTTTCAGTACACAAAATCCTTTCATATCTAAACTCACTAAAATAATTTCCTTTGGCATAGATGGCAAAAAAACAATTCCTGGAAAATGATTTTACTGACTAATTTACTGACTATAGAAGTAATCGGAAACTGTAAAAGTACAATTAATTATAAGTACGTGTCATTATGAATGTACTGCCAATTGTCTATATCATTGATTTTGTATGTATAGTAAGAATACATAATTGTGTATTGATTTTTATGTCGTACTGCAAGTATAATTAATGTCGTATTTTTGACATAAAATAACAAAAACATAAAACCCGCGACAAAAGGCTTTAACTAAAGGGAGGTGTTTGAACACCTAAAACGGTCACTTTTCGCTCAAGGGAGTTGTTTGAATACCCCAAACACCACCCCCTCCCATCGGTACGCGTATGGGTGTGCTTTTGCCATTTAGAAGAAGAAAACAATCTTGCAGATTTCTTCTACATAGCAGAGTTAATGAGGGGTGTAACAGTGTTCCCCTTTTGTGTTGTACTTTGCCTGGTGGTCCCCTTTAATGTCTCTCATGGTGGATGTCCTCTCCAATAAGCCGAAAAATGTCGACTGATCTTTAAATATATGTTTGAATAAACATTTACGGTTAAATGCCTATAGGTAGAAGAGATGGTGCTAGACAAGTCCTACAATTGACCAAGAAGCCTTTTATTTTTGTTTAAATGCATATAAATTGCTTTTGTTCCCAAAGGAACACCCCCCACCCCCACCCCCACCCCCATCTCCCTTGGTATTCCACTGTTCTGGGGTGAGGGAAAAACTAAAGTTAATACTCAATGTTTTCTTAGAGGGTGCTAATTTGTTCATAAATTATGTACATTATTCTTAGAAAACTACACAGCCCCACCCCCATCCCCTGTTTCTTCCCCCAATCCCCTTCTCCCTAGCTGCCACTTCTTTAAATTGCAGAAGGGGGTCTTCATGGCAACCTAGCCCCCAGAAAATTAGGTTAAACCTCCATGTTAGTGTTATAGAAGAATTTAGGACGGAGTTATTCACAAAAACAGGTTGAAATGAGGGCCATTTTGAAAATCCAAGATGGCCGCCATAATGGCTTCGGAAAAAATGGCAACATGGATTTTTAGATTTGGCGTACTTCAACGCTTCCAAAAATGCAAAATATTCATAATCTCCCCAAAAAATGAACGAAATTACATAAGGAACCCGACTACATGGTAACGGGTTGCTTTACACATTGAAAGGATTTTGATGCAAAAGAAAAAGGAATTGAAACTACATGTCAAGGAAATAGTCACTAAGCTAAAATCATATCCTCGAAAAAAAAGGATTTTTAAATGAAATATATCAAGAAAACGTAAGGGCCGAATATTGCGTCTAATACCGATGTTTTGTATTAATTTACTTTCATTTGCATAATCTGTTTTGTATTTCTCTTTTACTAAACCTAACAAACTTCTAAACATTTAGATACATACTGGGTCTAACTTTGTACTTAAAACATGACCTTCCCTCTGATTCGCGACGTAAATTGGTTTGGTTTGGTTTGGTTTATCCATTTATTTCAGGTTTAAATAAACAGTTATACAATATTTACAAAATATACAAGGTTATACAAATCTTAAATCATAGATCATCAAATGGAAATTGGCTATTCAAATGCCTTTCCGTTTGTATAATATGACGATTTGTATGAATCAAGAGAACGTAAAGAATTCAACGTTAAATATGCAAATGACAGAACACAATATAAACAAGCCTACTAGACATGCTAGGGGTCATTCAAGCCAACACAAGCGACTACCTAGTATTGTTACTCCGTCCTTTGAAATGTTGACAATAATAATTCCAAAATGCGTGAACTCCTCTTTTCTTCATGTTCGATTGTACAGCTTAGTATCGAGGGGCCATGACGATGTCAGCTTGGCCTGTTTTACTGCTGAGTGGAACGCGTTGTTATTAAGACCCGGTCACATATCACCGGATAGCGTAAACGGATGCCCGACGGAGAGATACATTTTCAATCCGTTCGTCTCTATTCGTATGCGTTTCTTGTCAGGCGGCGTACGTTGTTCTATCCGGCGGAATATGTTGTGCATGCAGCAATGGAGACGACTTTCACCACCGGATGATTTGATTTTGCAAATTAGTAGGGGAGAAATGGGGGGGGGGGGGGGGGGTCCCCATGCACCCCAAAAGTATATATTTTTAAAACTTACATTTTTGTAAACCTGAATGTGTCTAGTTAAAGAATTTTGATGTTACCAAGACCACATCGTGTCCCATGGGTGTGTTTGGCGGCCATCTTGGACACCATGTTGGATTTCAATGGAAAAAGTGAAAAATAACGGGATATAAAAAGAAAATTTAACATGTATTTAGGGATAGCTGGCAACGAGGAATTATTTTGAAATAATATTACAATAATTAAACTAATTTGAGTACGTTATTTAGCGATGATCATGGTGGCCATCTTGTATTTTGAAAAAAAAGACGATTTTCAAGTATTCTCTTGGAATATATATAATAAAAAGACCAATTAACATGACTGTTCATGAAATGTATCATGGAATATTTAATCAATATGTTGTTGTTCATAATTCAATCATATACAGTAAAGCAGGGGGTCTTGGCGGCCATTTTGGTCCACTCTTGGACACCATGTTGGATTTCATTGAAACAAATGTAAATTGCTTATGTTTGAAGTAGAGTCATACAAAGACAAATTAACATATTTTATATGGGTGCAATGACAATGAAGGATAAGTTTAAAGCATAATTATAATGATTCAACTAATTTGAATGCATAATTTGGCAGACATCTTAGATTTTGATGAACATTTGTTTTCATGTATATTTTGAGATAAATGCAAAAAGAAAAAAAGAAAAAAAAGAACATGCCTTTTGAAAATTTCGTAACTAGGGATGATTCAGAAGTATTATTCAAGTAATTTGTATGCCTGCCATCTTGGCAGCCATCTTGGATTTGAATGCAAATGTTTATATGTGGGCAACTCCAGCGTCACGGACATTACAAACAGACAGTATTTTCATGACTTTCCAATGCCACTACTAATTCATACCTCTACCTAATGTCTAACTTTTATTTTGATTACAAAGCAATAGCCTGGTTAAGAATGCAAAACAAGTTTCAGAACATTTATCCAATTCGTTACTGAGTAATTCTGCAAAATGTGCGCCGTCACGGACATTACATTTTTTGGACATGACTTTTTGCATCCATATACATCTTTGCAAAAATCTGTGAGTTCTGAGACCTCACAAAGGTTTAGGTATTCAATTATAGACAAGGCAATGATGAATTGAATCCAAGTTGGATTTTGCGAAACGGGCCAGGTATATGTGATCTAGACAACAAAACGTTGCGTCACGGACATTACATGTTTGAGCGTCACGGACATTACAGTTTGTCCGGAAGATTTGATTAATTAAAAAATATACTTTAGAGAACTCAAAAGACTGAAATTTTAATCTGAAAAGGTACTTTGATTATCAGTCATCAAATTTGGTGCCTTAAATAATAAAAATACCAGAAAATTTGGAAAATATAAGGATTTTCATGAAATTTGCACAGGGTAGTTCCATGTGTGGAGTTTCATGTATGGTTTCCGTTTCTCCTATAAGGAGACACCTGAGAATAAAAAAAATCATGTGAACTGAAAGATATAATCATAGGATCATGTTGTATGGAAAAATAATCCAGAAAAAGTCAATAGGATTTGAAATAGAGCCAATTGTTTTTTTGAGTTCATTTCCACTTTTTCGTGGAATTGCCCATGTACATACGTTATCTTTCTAAATAATTACTGTACATTCAAGTCATACAATCACATTTTCTGTATGATAGTTTATTGATGAAAGATCTCAGAATATAAAACCCCCAATTCGGGTTTTGGTAGCCACCTTGGTGGCAATCTTTGATTTAACCGATCTCCAATTATATGCTTTAGCAGAGCATTGGCAGACTTTTCACGTGCCTTGAAATATATCAGATATGTGATTTGCCTGAAGGTGGGCAAGGGGAAGTCAGATCCCTCTGGAAATTTGGAACCGACCGTAAATTTGAATTTGGCCAAGGGCCCAGAGTGTAACCACCTTCAGCTAAACCTTTAGCTTCGGCGAGCGTGCCATACTTCTCCTGTACAAAGGAGGTGTCCAATAATGGTTGGTGGCATCAAATTCAGGTTTCACCACTTGAAGCATTATTCCACCTGTGCTGTTTTACTACATTTTGATTCATGCAAGGTTGTCATTATGTTGCTATTTGTCATTATTTTGTAAGAATGCAACCCTCATGCATGGATAATGACTACCAGGGAGTCATCTAATTCATGCCAGGATTCGAAACTTACGTCTAACCCCTGTATCACAAATGCATACGCACTGACCCACACCAAGCTCACAAGGTATGCAAGGGGTGGAATAATTATGCAGATGACACCCCTAAGCCACCTCAGCTAGAGAAGAAAAGGAATCCACAAGGTCGCTGAGGTAAAAGCTTATACACGTGTAAGGTGAGAACCAGTTCGCAGATGTTTGAATGTCAACGACTGCACAATGATCAGCGACCATGATACGGAAACACCTCTAGTATCATGGGAACGTACCGGACTGGCAATGACTCCTTCACCACCTGCCACTCGAATGGCCTTAACAATACATTGTATAAAGACATCCGAAAGGCATATGAAACATCACATGATTTCTAACTCCTAGCTCTGCCTATCAATGCAGAGGGTCTAAAGGACAATGACTCATTGGTACTGACGCGAGACATCACAGAGGAGCACATCCAGGATGGCATCACCGTCTGGGAATATTCAAGGCTGACACCTACACGAATATGTTAAAGTACCCACTCAAAACGGTTACCCTGGAATCAAGTTATCAGAAGACACTGCGGAGCCATCTGTGAATATGATCCTGCGTCTACATGGGCGGTTATTGTGATCTACACCATTGAAACGACCCTTCAACAGTTCAAGATGAGAGGTGTAAGACGAAACGTCAACTGATCATGCTGACAGTGGCCATGAGTGACCAAGACTAACGCTTATCCAGACAGGTCCTCTTTTCAATCAAATTGTCCCTGAGTGACAGATGTTGAACCAAAAGACTACAATTATTATTGATTTGGCAACTGATTAGGCACATGAAAAATAACAAAAAAATTCCTCCGGCCACTTCGTTGCGGAGGCATAACAAGTAAACGCATGCAAGGAACCTAGATCAATCGCCATAGCTGCGCTCCACATCTGAGCAACGGAACTTGGGTTGTGACGTTCCTTGGGGGTCCGTCATGGGACCTATCCTATACCATGTACACTTAACATAGGGACATTGCAAAGCGTCACGACGTGAGTTATCACCTCTACGCAGACGATCTATGTTGCCTTCAAGCCAGAAGTGTCTGTTTGACTGTTTGACTGAGATGCAGATGTGGATGTACAGTAATTTCCTAAAACTGAACCATGAGAAAACAGACATTATTCGTATTGGTTCAAGGCATCAACTTTCCTAGAATACATTCAAGATATGGTGATTGATAATTGTCAATCTTCCGTCCCTTGCATGTTATCCCATGTAGTTGTGTATGTTTCATGTGCTGAATCAATAATAATTGGAGTCTTTTGGTTTAACATCTGTCACTGAGGTCTCATTGAACCTGATCTCATCTTAATGCATCCTTGTGGCCATTTCTAGACTATTTGCTTGAAAAGCGCTAGGCCTGTCCGAAATAGCATAATTCTTGGTCACTCATGACCACTGTCAGCATGATCAGTCGAGTCGTTCCAATGGTGTAGGTCACAATAACCGCCCATGTAAAAGCAGGATATTGTTCCCAGATGGCTCCACAGTGTCTTCTTCTAACTTGATTCCAGGGATATGAGTGTGTTATTTTTGTCACCTTTGTGTAGGTTTCAGCCTTGAATTTCCCAGACGAGGATCCCCGTTGGAGTCTCTCGTCAGTAAATTGTTATTTCCTTGGACGATGAAGATCATTAAAGATGCTTTGTTCTGCCTGCAGAAAAGGCAATACATCAGCGTTTCTGCATCATGGTCGCTGATCATTAAATGATAATAAAACGATTGCACAAATGTTGTGCAATCGTTGACATCCAAACAGCTGCCAACTGGTTCTCACCTTGCGCGTTTGTACAAGAGAAGTATGGCACGTTCGCTGAAGGTAAAGCTTTAGCTGAAGGTGGATACACTCTGGGCTCTTGGCCCAATACTATGGTCGATTCCAAATTTCCAGAGTGATATGACTTCCCCTTGCCCACCTTCAGACAAATCACATGTCTGATGTATTTCAAGGCACAGCAAAAGTCTGCCAATGCGGCTCTGCTAAAGCAGATGATTGGAGATCGGTTAAATCAAAGATGGCCGCCAAGGTGGCTACCAGAACCCGAATGGGGGGTTTTATATTCTGACATTTTGCTTCAATAAACTATCGTACAGAAAATGTGATCATTTCATTTTAATGTACGGTACTTATTTAGAAAGATAATGTATGTACATATACAATTTTCATTAAAATCCAAGATGGCTGCCAAGATGGTAGGCATACAAATAACCTTAATTATTCTTATGAATCATCCCAAGGTTGCGAAATTGTCAAAGAGCATGTTCATTTGTTTTGTATTTTCGGTTTATTTCATTTATCTCAAAATATATATGAAAACAAAATCAAAATCTAAGATGTCTGCCAAATTATGCATGCAAATTTAGTGGATTCATTAGTATTATACTTTAACTAATCCCTAGCTGCCATTTGACCCATATAAACATGATAAAAGACGTTAATTTGTCTTCAAACATAAGCAATTTACAATTATTTCAATGATATCCAACATGGTGGCCAAGAGTAGCCCAAAATGGCCGCCAAGACCCCCTGTTTTACTTTATTTTATTGAATTATGAACTAGAACATATTGATTAAATATTCCATGGTGCATTTAATGAACAGTCATATTCATTGGTCTTTTATTAGAAATATTCCAAGAGATATATTTGAAATCGTCTATTTTTTGTCAAAATCAAGATGGCCACCACGATCATCGCCAAATTACGTATTTAAGTTGTTTAATTATTGTAATATTATTTCAAAATAATCCCTCGTTGCCAACTATGCGTAAATGCATGTTCAATTGTCTTTTATGGCCCATTATCCAACATTTAAGTAAGTTACACTTTTTCCATTGAAATCCAACATGTATCAAAGATGGCCGCCAAACACACCCATGGGACACGATTTGGTCTTGGTAACATCAACATTCTTTAACTAGACACATTCAGGTTTACAAAAATTAAAATTAAAAAAATATACCTTTTGGGTGCATGGGACCCCCCCCCCCCCCCCCCCCCCCATTCCGACTAGACCAAATTGTCCATTCGTCGCGCATCCGTTTACACAATCCCTACCTACCTACCCTAATGTTGGTTGCCCGTTACTCCAATCCACAAACCCTACCTACCTACCCTAATGTTTGGTTGCCCGTTACTCCAATCCAACAATTTTTGTTTTGGCCTAATTGGGGTCGCCCACTCTCCTATCTCCCCGCGAAGCTACGCAAGTGCTGCCACACATTAAATACACTCTTGGCAAAGGTGGAATAGCCACAACAGCGCTTGACTCATTTCGCGTATCGAACTAATACAATAGAAGGAGAGAGAATTGAGTGATTTTGCATTTTTTCGGAGTTTGAGTTTCAAAAGTTTGGACGACAAGCTGATCAGGTAAGGGCCTAATATTGCGTCTAATACAGATGTTTGTATTAATTTACTTTTAGTTGCATGATATGTTGGGTATTCTTTTTTTTGCTAAACCTATTATGGACATTCTCTTACGAGACAACGCGCTATATATAGATATATATATATATATATATATATATGCTACTCCGTCTGCAAGTAGAAGTATAAGTGTAGTTTAGAGAGTCCGGGTTCTTTACACATCATCGTTATGATAACATCTAATTATCACTATCTGTAAATAATTTGTATATTGTCCCTTTGATGTTTTGGTTTGCTTTCTAGACAATTTTAAGATGAAATGTCAGTTTAATGGCCGTTTCTGAACCCCACATCAGCTACACGTATGGTTTGTGTTTTCCTTGTCCTCTACATTGTTTGTGTATGATTAGTATGATTATTATGGGATGTGTCTATAAATTTCTATATGCAACTATATTCACCACTTTTTAGATTTCTCGCCCATAAAAAAGCGTGCCCACGACTTGGCATGCATGATTCAAAGAACCAACGCTCTACATGTATACACTTTGCATAGAGCATCGGTTCTGTGAGTCATCTTGACGCCATTTTGAAGAAAAAAAAAATCCACTTTTCGGAAGAGTAATTTTCTTTCTTTTTAGGTTATATCTCATACTACCAGAAAACCAATAACGGATTTATGGCACGTTTTAGATAATGGCGGCCATCTTGGACGCCATTTTGAATAAAAGAAAATCCACTTTTCGGAAGAGTAATTTTCTTGCTTTTTAGGTTTATATCTCATACTACCAGAAAACCAATAACGGATTTATGGCACGTTTTAGATAATGGCGGCCATCTTGGACGCCATTTTGAATAAAAGAAAATCCACTTTTCGGAAGTTAAGTGTTATTTTCTGGCTTTTTATGTTTATATCTCATGATGTTACGTACTACCAGAAACCGTTGAGAAAAAAACAAATTAAGCACATTTTGTATACATTTTAGTGGGGTCAAACCGTATATTGACTTGACTTTCAGTAAAAATCCAAGATGGCCGCCATTATGAACTTGATCCCATCATCAGATTTTTTGGAGCAACCACTTTTTGGTAATTCTTATACAAAAACAAGGCTTTGCTGAATATATGGCGCTTTTATCCAGCGCGTCATGATTCCTCCAATTTTTGACGCTAAGGTACTCCACTAAATTTCGAAATATATGTCATAAGCTCGAAAAATAGAACGTTATAAAAATGTTTATCTGGGCTAAATATGTGTATTTAAACTTTGGTCACGTTGTTGTTGCTCTGATGATCAAATGTTATGAAAAGGAAGCCCTTCTAATCAGGATAAAAGCCATTTACGTGCATTGAGGTCATGTAGACTGATTTTAGGAAGTGAAAGTGAAAATGGTACAAACAAAACTTGACGAAGGAAGTATGGTGTAACAGATATACTGCTTAGCACTTTAAACGTGTTGTCTACTCTACTATAAACTGCGGCTGTATATGGTCGATTCCAACAAAAAGTGTATACGGCCAGATTTTTAGGTTCGAATTTCAAACTGCTTTGGATGTTTAATCCTTTTGCAAAGGTTAAGTAGACGTGTCGGGTGCGGCTCGTTGTTCCGAAGGTTCGTTATTCCCAACACACACATTTCGTATATACCTGGGGGCTCGTTAATCCGAAAATGTAATAGGGTTCGTTTATCCGAATATTTGTTGTATTAATCCGAAGGTTCGTTATTCCGAAGGTTCATAATTCCGACGGTTCGTTATTCCGAAGATTCGTTTTTCCGAAAATGAAATAGGGTTCGATATTCCGAAGGATCGTCAATCCGAAAATGAAATGGGGTTCGTTAATCCGAAAGTTAATCCGAAAATGAAAAAGGGTTCGTTAATCCGAAAATGAAAAAGGGTTCGTTAATCCGAAAATTAACTAAGGTTCGTTAATCCTAAAATAATATGTGGCGTAGCTGGTCCCACCAGCTACGCCACATATTATTTGGGGGTGGGGGCAGCGTTGCCGTCGAGTTGAGGGAAGGGGTTGATCTTTTTGCCCACCCCCCCCCCCCCCCCCAGTGGTAACGAAAAATTAAGAAAACGTAACACACGTATAATCTTAGACTATAGACTTGCCCCCCTTGTGGGAAATCTTGCCCCACCTCCCTGTCCCGACCGATCTGTTCCTGGCTACGCCACTGAGACATCCAATAGAACAAGTAGGCCCATTTAGGACTGAGATGGCTATTTTAGGAGCTAGTAAACGTTTCTTAACGATAATAATCATTCAACGATTTATCTCAAACCAATGTTTTGTGGAAAAAGTATATCGTCTATATGTAGCTTGACGACCTACAAGTAAGCCTTTATAGCCATAGCCAGTACCAAAAGTCCAGGGCCAGAACCCCAGAAGCTCTCCCATTTTAGCGAAAAAGACTTTCAAGATGGTCTTTTTTTAAAGGAATTATTATCCCTGAGAATAAGTAATTATAATTTACCTAACTTTATTTATCCACAACCTGAATATTTCCTAACACCCAAAACAAAAGGAAATGGACCGGACCTACGAGATCCGGAGATTGGGGGGGGGGGGGGGGGAATCGATCCGAAAATAAAAATACTGTAATTCATTTTTTTTTTTGGGGGGGGGGAGGGGCGAGGGTTTAAGCCCCCGAAGCCACCCGTACAACCGCGCCAGCGTCCCCCAAAAGGCGTTAAAAGAGCGTCGACAAATAATGATAAATACAGACAGTGGCGTAGACAGGTTCTTACACCTGGGGGGGGGGGGGGGGGGTGATTTGCCGTTCACCGGACCAAGACCAATTTGTTCGCGGCCGAGACCACCTGCCGAAATATTTCGAGACCAAGTGGCTGAGGAGGGGGGGGGGGGGGGGGGGGGGTTGAATGTTAAGATGGTCGTGACCAGGCGGGCCGGAAGCAGTTTTGGATTGGGGAGGGGGGCAAAACCTATGGGGGCTCACGATTTTGTGTGTGTAGGGGCTCATGCCCAACCACACTCACAGTGCTGCCAACTTTGAGCTAGATGTGAGAGTGTGACATTGCAAGGAGCGAAGCGACCAAGCCCGATGGAGCGAAGTGACTGAGCGGGGGGAGGGTGTGGGAGGGGGGTGTCCCCCCTCCCACGGTAGGGAGATTTTGCATTTTTGGACTTGAAATTGTGCAATTTGGTGCTTACCTAGATTGGAAATTCGGGCTTAACATTGACTGTATCTGGGAAAGCGTGTTATGATTTAATCGACCAGAAATTGTAAATATATTTTCACGAAGAAAACAAATAATTGGCACACTAATAAATATGCACCCCAACACAAACACAAATATTGTATTTATATTTAGCGTCATACACAGTTCCAACATCACCATATGCCACATTATGTATGATCTAACAACTTAGCCTATTGCCAAGAATGAGGGGCAAAGCTACCGAGGGCTGGGGCAGAGCCAAATATAGGGAGGGTTTGGGAGGGGGTATCCCCCTCCCACGGAGAAGATTTTGCATTTATATAATATACTTGAAATGGTGCAATTTGGTGCACGTCACACAAGCAGCCAGAGCAATGCCAGCCTACACTGGAACTACGTGGCCCGGTATACAGAAAAAAATATTCACCCAAGACCATACGCAATTTACACAACAAACTGAGATAATCTGTTCGCGCGCGAAGCGCGCAGCGAAAATTACATACAAAAACAAATATATTCTTCCCTAAAACATGGGGAGGGGGGGGGGGGGATAATTGTACACGTCATCCCCCTCATCCCCCCCCCCCCCCCCGTTGTCTACGCCCCTGAATACAGAGCAAACACAGGAGATACATTATATATAGCCCGACATCTATTGCCCGAAACCTTCCCTGAGACTATACGCAAAATGTAATGCGTCATATACTATGATTTTGAATTGTTACACCGTATTTTTCACTTAATGGGTAGTTCTGTTTTGGTATAGAGGGCGCTGCACGAAATAATGTTTTGGGGGGATAATGAAAAACTGAGCATTTGAAAGAGCATACAATTTTAATGACAAAATTAACCTTATTTGATTTAAATCGGTTCAGAAACGGCTGAAATATGAATAAATATATCCAATTGGAATAAATCTGGGGCCGAGATCTATTCGATGATTTCTTAAAAAAATTAAATAATGCTTACACTTTAATACAAATGTTCAAAAGAGGTTTTTAAATAGTTGTTGATGATCTGTCTAATTAATCTTTATTTCAACAAAACATCACGTGCATACTTTTGTATGAAAAATGGTTGAAACCAATGCTTTTTTAGAGAGCGCCCTCTTGTGTTTTAATGTCTCTTTTGGAATGATAACAGGATTTTTACTTAGTCGTTTGTAATGTTCTATACCTTTCGAGCAAGGTGGAGTTATAACTATTAGTTTATGTTATTGTGCAGGTTTTGGGTACTAAAGCTCAGCCTAATGTAGCACCGCCGAACCGAATCCAAATCGACACCAAACCGAACAATTCGGGGACGTTGCGCACAGTAAAAAAAAATTAAACAACTTTTTAAACAACCAAAAACGCTGTTTAAGCCGGTCCCTCTAACAACGTTGTTTAAAATTTTGAACAACCAAGATCTGGTTGTTCAAAATTTTAAACAATGTTGTTAGAGGGACCGGCTTAAAAAGCCAAAAATGCTGTTTAAGCCGGTCCCTCTAACAACATTGTTTAGAATTTTGAACAACCAACATCTTGGTTGTTCAAAATTTTAAACAACGTTGTTAGAGGGACCGGCTTAAACAGCGTTTTTGGTTGTTTAAAAAGTTGTTTAATTTTTTCTTACTGTGCGGGGACGTTCGGGATGCTGTCGGTTTGGTGTCGAAGTGGTATCGGAATTGTCGGTCTCTTGTCGGTGTCCTGTACGGACTCCGAATTTGTCGGAGTGGGTTCTTTCGAGCGTGCTCGAAAGAACCCACTCCGACAAATTATCGGGGAGCTTGCAGGGACGTGTCGGTGTTGATGCGTGCATCGTTCCGGCGAGCAAATTGTATTCATTTTTCATTCGGTTTCAGTTCGGCCGAATCAAAATGCCTTTAGTACCGAACACTCTCCTCGTACTTTTGAGGAGGGGCCAAATCTTTGGTTTAATATGCCAAGTCATTTTTCTGAGATAAAAATATTAATTCCTCAGTGAAGTAAGCTACGCCATGGGTGTGATTTTAGCCATGAAATAATATGTTTGGGCAACAATTCGTATTGTTTATTAGCTCGAAACTAAAAATAATTAGTTCTTCATCCACAAAATAGTTGCGACACGGTGAGCCTGTGTTTAACTGTAAGGCCTAAGGAGTGACTCCCTGTTCTCATTTCTCCTGGAAAACTCTCTCTAACCCAGACTCTGTAAAATCTTATTCTCTCCTCTCTTCCAAGAACCTGACTAGGGCTAGACATTTGTCAAAATAAACATTCTTAAAGGGATAGTTGAGTTTTGGTAAAGAAAGTACTGTTTTTGTCAAACTGAATTTTAGTAACCCAGGTTTATAAATGGGGACCGGTAGGAGGTGAAAGCCTTTATGTGAACGATCTTCTTAAGCCCATGAGCGCTTGGAAGGAATGCTCCCCAGGGAGTGGAGATGGGGCACACAATGTGTGCTGGTTTGCATTGCATCCTATGACCGGGGTAATAATAGTGTAAAGCGCTATGAAACTTATGTATTTAGCGCTATATAAGTAACTATATTATTATTATTATTATTAAACCTGCACCATTACATAACAAACTAATAGTTATAACTCCACCTTGCTCTCAATAAATACAAAATTACAAAGGACTAAGTCAAAAGCCTCTTATTATTAAAAAAAGAGCCGTTAATACTCTTAAACTAAACTTTGGTTTCAACCATTTTAAATAAGATATTGTGCATGTGATATTTTGTTGAAATAGCGATTAGATAGAGATATAATCAACAACTATTTAAAAACCAAAGGCACCAGGCAAAGAACAACACATAAATATATGTTTTGGTACCGTTTTGTGATATAAAATAGATACCCAACATTTTGCAAAGGGTTGTGTAATTCATAAACAATGCAATTAATGACCACCATTTATGGAACCATTATTATTTCATGGTTTTGTACGCGCCAAACATTTTCGAGTGCGCCAATTCTATTCACGCGTATGTTTGGAGACAATAGAATCCCGGACGATTCGTTCGCTCTGGACAAAGGTAGTCTTCGTACATGCAGCCAAATGAACGCATGCTTTAGAATGGTGATGTGTTTTCCAATAGACCGCTTCTGTAATGTATGCAAATAATATGCGTATGACGACAGACTCCCCGTTGGGAAGCTGAACAATAGTAACTAGGTCCGGCAAGCTCCGGCAAACTTAGCTTGCCCGACTAGTTACTATTGTTAAGCTTGCCAACGTGGAGTCTTACGTCATACGCATATTATTTACATACATTACAGAAGCGATCTATTGTATATATATTTTTTCTGGAAACATATTTTTATGTTGATGGAATGGACTTAAGATGTTACCGTTCATTCATAAGATATTACTTTTGGGTGGTGTTAGCCTTAAACGGCTAGTTCAAAACTAGTTAAGATTAGGTGTATGCATGACGAACAAACATACACGATCGCTTAAATGAGTGGTAATATACATGTATAATCTGGTTAATCTCTTGATTGATGAATACAATATCGGATCAATCGAGATTCATACACAATTTATATTTGGTGCTCTCACTATGTCTCAAGAGGTTGAATATTAATGAAACACATTGGCCATTCCTGCATATCCTAACAGCTAACTCATTTTTCGAACCATCCTGTTAATCATGTTTCTAAGAAACTCTTATACTTTTAAGTTCAGCGTGTTATACAGAAACGAAGACATTTTGTTGAAATTTCTTTGTACATTATGTATGGGGGAAATAGTATAAATAATATCAAACGGCACCATATGAAAACATAACAACACGGCATTGTAATTGTTTTAGATTACGTTTTTCTTCTCTTTTAACAACAGAAAATGGCTGTTAAATGAAAATTCATTTGAAAAAATAATCTCTTTATTAGTAACAACATTTTAGTGTACATGCTATTTATATAATTTAAATTGTAGATAATATCATAATTTCCATCTGCTCCTATAACAAAAAAAGACAACTAAACACAACAACAAAAGTAACTTCCCCCCTAAGCAAAATGGCGTAAACTATTTAACAAATAGGGTTTGAGCAACATAACTTGGCAGGAATTTTTCTAAAATTATTGTCTAACGTCTCTGTGAAAATAAATTTGATCCGCCATGCCATGCATGAGTGAGCACACATTAAAAGAAAAATGTCACTTTTCAAAAGTCACAAGAGTCAACAAATTAAAATTCTGCCTTTGATGTGTGGTCACTCATCCATGACTCGACGGATCAATTTCATTTTCACACATAAGTTTGTCAATAAATGTAGGAACAATCCTGCCGAGTTATTTTGCTCAAAATCTTTTCGTTAAAAAGTTATGTTATTTGATTAAGGGGACTTATTTTTGTGTTGAGTTTAATTGATCAGTATTGTTGGAATAAACTCACAAAAAAGTAAGTCTCCTCTGATTAGAATAACATAACTTTTTAACAAAAATGTTTTGAGCAAAATAACTTGGCAGGATTGTTTCTACACTTATTGACTAACTTCTGTGTGAAAATGAAATTGGTCCATCGAGTCATGCATGAGTGAGCACACACCAAAGGAAAGATTGGCACTTTATGTGCTCACTCATGCGTGACTCAATGGACCAACTTCATTTTCACTCAGATGTTAGTCACAAAGTGTAGGAACAATCCTGCCGAGTTATTATGCTCAAAACAAGTTTGTCAAAAAGTGACGCCATTTTGATTAGGGGACTCTCTTTTTTTGCTGTGTTTATGAATTATGCACGCTTTTGTAATACACACAACAAAAAAGTAAGTCCCCCCTAATCAAAATGGCGTCACTTTTTGACAAAAATGTTTTGAGCAAAATAACTCGGCAGGATTGTTTCTACACTTTGTGACTAACTTCTGAGTGAAAAATGAAGTTGGTCCATTGAGTCACGCATGAGTGAGCACATAAAGTGCCAATCTTTCCTTTGATGTGTGCTCACTCATGCATGACTCGATGGACCAATTTCATTTTCACACAGAAGTTAGTCAATAAGTGAGATTTGCAGTCTTTTAAAGATTGTCTTTTGTTCAGTCATGCGTGCAGAGATTTAAATGAAAAGGGTACCGAAATATGCTGGTAGGATAACTCTACCGAGACATATCATAAAACCCATGATTTTTTTGTTGTGTTTATGAATTATGCACGCTTTTGTAATACACACAACAAAAAGTAAGTCCCCCCTAATTAAAATGGCGTCACTTTTTGACAAAAATGTTTGAGCAAAATAACTCGGCAGGATTGTTCCTACACTTTGTGACTAACTTCTGAGTGAAAATGAAGTTGGTCCATTGAGTCACGCATGAGTGAGCACATAAAGTGCCAATCTTTCCTTTGATGTGTGCTCACTCATGCATGACTCGATGGACCAATTTCATTTTCACACAGAAGTTAGTCAATAAGTGAGATTTGCAGTCTTTTAAAGATTGTCTTTTGTTCAGTCATGCGTGCAGAGATTTAAATGAAAAGGGTACCGAAATATGCTGGTAGGATAACTCTACCAAGACATATCATAAAACCCATGATTAAATGTTCATACTTCAAACAAGACAACTTTTAAAACATGGGACATTTTTTCTGACTCACTCTGTATACCTATAACATGTTTTTTAATTTTCTAGTGACATTTTGTCTGGTACCATAGTGTCAGATATTTCTGATCATTTGCCCATATTTTCATGCTTTGATTTTCCATTTAATAAACGTAAATGTCCTCTTACTATTACAAAACGAAATATGTGCCAGGTTAATATTGATTTGTCTGAATTATCAGTTTTGAATTTTGATTATCATATATGCCCATTGTCTGATCCAAACGTTGTATATGACTATATTTTTAAGAAGGTCATTGATTTATATGAAACTTGTTTTCCTTATGAAGAGTGTACAGTTAAACAAGGTAACGAACGATGGTTTACAGTTGAATTACAAAAAAATGTTGAGAACAAATAATCTTTTATATAGAAAATGTTTAAAACATCCCACTGATTATCGTAAAAGAGCATATAAAACATAAAAAAATCAATATGTAAAAGTGGTAAAAAGGGCTAGGAGGAATCATTTTGCTCATACATTTGATATGTTTAAAGGGAATATGAAAATAACATGGAAAACAATTAATAATATTTTGAACAAAAATAAGAAAAGTTCACTTGAAAGGGAACAAGAATTTATTGATTCTGATTCTGATAAGATATTAAAGGACAAGAAAGACATTGCAGATAAATTTAATAAATTCTATGTTGAGGTCGGCCAACATCTTGCCCAAAATGCAAATTATGATTCTTCGTCTTTCTCTTCGTATTTGAATGAAGCTTATCCAAATTCTTTGTTTTTTTAACCAATAACTACTAAATAAATAATATAAATTGCTTTGTCTTTCAAGAACGGTAAAGCTCCTGGACATGATTCAATTGATGCGTGTGTATTAAGAAATGTATTCATATTTTATGCAAACCTCTGTGTGATTTTTAAATCTTTGTTTAGAAAGGGGCATTTTCCCTAGACAGTGTAAATTATCTAAAGTAATTCCCACACATAGGCGCCGGAAGTGGGGGGGGGGGGGGCAGGGGGGGCGGCCGCCCCCCAATCCAAAAAGTGGGGGGGCAAAACGCGTTTTTGCCCCCCCAAAAAGCCCCCCGCCCTCAAAAAAAAAAAGAAAAGAAAGAAAAAGGAAAAGAAAACATGGTATGTATCAGCCAATATTTGTTAATTATAACATTTAGAATCTAATTAATACATCCATTTAAAGTATTCGCTGCGCGCTTCGCGCGCATATAAATAATCTCAGTTTGTTGTGTAACTTGCGTATGGTACGTCTGTGGTGGGTTTTTCTGTACCGGTCCACGTAGTTCATGTGTCGACTGTTATTGCTCTGGCTGTTTGTGTGACGTGCACCAAATTGCACTATTTCAAGTATATAAATGCAAAATCTTCCCCGTGGGAGGGGGATGCCCCCTCCCAAACCCTCCCGTCTGGCTCTGCCCCAGCCCTCGGTCGCTTCGCTCCCTCTGGACTCATTTTTGGCTGTAAGCTATGATGTTGGATCATACATATGTGGCATATTGTTTATGTTTTATGCACCAGATTGCACCATTTCAAGTATATAAATGCAAAATCTTCCCCGTGGGAGGGGGATACCCCCTCCCAAACCCACCCCCTTTGGCTCGGCCCCAGCCCTCGGTCGCTTCGCTCCCTCGGGGCTCATTTTTGGCTGTACGCTATGTTGTTGGATCATGTTTTTATGCACCCGATTGCAAGTCCCAAAATGCAAAAGCTCCCTACCATGGGAGGGGGGGGGGGGGGGGTGGGGGGGGGGGGGGGGGGGGGACACCGCCCAGTTACTTTGCTCCCTCGTGCCTATTAGTCGCTTTATCCTCGCAATGTTACCTCTGACTCGAAGATGGCAACCCTTTGTTGGGGGGCACACCTTATGTATTTCTTTGTTTTCAAAAAAATGTCCCTTATGTTTTCTACTGTTTATTCCAAATTATTGGGGGTGCCCTCCCCCCCCCCCCCCCCCGAGTAGCGGATCTACGGGGGGGGGGGTTAGGGGGTTTACCCCCCACCCCCCCCCCCCCCCCCCCCCCCCCCTTGTGCTGCCAAATGAAAATGTATCAGTGAAAAAAGTGAAACAAAAAGTGAAAAAAAATCACCTACGGGGGTTCAAAATAGCGAAAATAATTCACGGCTCGTGGACGAAAGTAAAACAAAGTGACAAGAAATCACTTAGGGGGGTTCAAAATAGCAAAAAAAAACAATTGCCGCTGGACGATGCTCCGCATCGTCATTTGGTCAACCCCCCCCCCCCCCCCTTAGCAAAAAGCTAGATCCGCCCCTGCCCCCCCCCCCCCCCCCTCCCCCGTCGCTACGCCACTGCCTGTGAGTGCGGTTGGGCATGAGCCCCTAAAGACATAAATCGTGAGCCCCCTTAGGGTTTTGCCCCCCCCCCCCCCCCCCAATCCAAAACTGCTTCCGGCGCGCCTGTTCCCACACATAAAAGTGGATCTAAAGGCAGTTTTGATAATTATCGCCCAATTTTGTTACTAATTAGTATAGAGGTTATAAGACATTTTTAAAAGAAGAATCATGTTTTGTACGATAACAAATTTGGATTTAGGGAAAATCATTCCACTGTTCACGCAGTGATTGATCTTATTATTAATTTGAATGAAGCAATTGAAAACAAAGAAATAACGTTTGGAATGTTTTTAGATTTGCGAAAAGCCTTCGAAAGCATAAATCCGATGCTGCAGTTAATCTATACATTGATAATAATGAAATAGAAAGAGTTCAGTCAATTTTATTTTTTAGGAGTTACTATTGATGAGGATTTCAAGTGGAATAACCATGTAAATAATATATTTAAAACAATTTCTCGTAATATAGGCATAATGAATACAGTTAAGGATTATCTCTCTGAAAATGTTATGATATTATTGTATAATTCATTGATACTCCCATATCTAAATTATTGTAATGTATACTCCGCAAAAAAGAAACTGGACACTTGTATGAGACCAAATATTTCGTATTCATTAACGATAAAATATATGATATTGTATATCAAATTAAAGGTAAAATTACCCTCTTAAATATTCGCATGAAATCCAGATGAAATCATTCATGCATGACTTGTCACGGTCAATTAACCACACCAAGGTCTGTTTTCAAAAATAGCAAAAATGGAACATCCACTCAACCATATAAATGTTGATAAGCATAATCTAAAACGCTATATTCATGAGATGGCATAATTTTTCATTACAAATGTGACCTTTTCTATCTTTATCTCAATAAAGAGTATAAATGAAGACAAATTGTGAACGTTATAGGTGTTATTTTCATCCAAAAGTAACAAAATGGGGAAGTCCATGCAAAGCTTTATTAGTCAAAACCACAGTTTGTGCCCTTATTTCAGCATGAAAATGGTATAAATTCTTCTCAAGAATTATACCGTAGTCCAAAGATCTTCAAAACCTGAAGTCACCCTTGGTCATACATTTGGGCAGTCTTTAACATGACATTTATCTAGGTAATTATGGTTAAAATTGCAGGGGACACATGCAATAGACAAGCTTCATGCCTGTAATACAGACCAGTATGATAATGTTCTCATAACCTGGCCCTGTTTTATTGACAAATTTGTATTTCCAGAGTTTGTTCATAACAATAAAATTGAATAATGTCATAATTTACTTGCCCCGCTCATCTTGTTTTAAGTGAAACGCTTACTATCATTTCAGTCGAATGGTGTGGTCCTCCATTGTTTTGCTATTTTTGAAAACAGACCTTGCTAGTGTTAATTGACCATGGTATTTCATGCATGAATGATTACACCTTTAAGTTATACCCTGCATGTAGAGGACTAAATTCCCTTTAATTTGATATATGATCATGTACACTTTATCGTACATTAATATGAAATATTTCAACTTATACAAGTGTCAGTTTCTTTTTTTGCGGAGTATAGTTCGGAGTTCGTGCAATAAATATTTGTTAGACAGAATATATAATTACAAAAAAGAGTTATTAATTATTACTAAGTCTTTATTCTTAGCACATACTCGGCTCGGAGTCTGTTTATAAAATGTAAAATATTACCCATTATTGAATTGTATGAATATAATTTGGGTATTTTTATGTACTCTTATCATCATAAACTGTTACCTTTAAATTTGAATGCTCTTTTAGTTCAAAATGTTGATGTTTATTCGTATAACACAAGAACTAAATTTGATTATCGCTCAAACTATGGCCGTTCAACACTTTCTAGAAGGAGCATCACTTACATACTTACACCCGACCAATCTTTTGTAATTCTTTGTCATCTGAAATTAAAGAAAGCAAAACTCTGAACTCATTTAAAACCAAACTTAAAGATTATTTGTTGAAGACCCTGTAGATAATGGTACATGTATAATATAACATTTTGACAGGTTATGTGTTTTATTTTTGTGTATATTATATGAAAATGTTTCAGATTAGTACTGTATTTTGTTGTTGTCATATTTTGTTAGCCACGACTAGACCAGGTGTCTAGATCGTTTGTTGTTTTTTTTTCTTTTTTTTTAAGGGATCAATTTTATACGTTTTTTCAAAACTTTATTTTTTATTCCGTCATCTATTCATGTTGATATGTTTGCGTGTTCTATAATTGTCATTCTATGTTATTTTGTATGTTATTCTGTATACTTTGCTAATTGTCATATATTTATATATTTTTTTAAAAATAATTGTTCCCTGCTTGTTGCAGGAACGCGGGCTGGGCTGGCAGGTTAGTTGTGGCAGGGGCTTTAAACCTGGTGCTATCGGTGTGGTCTTCCATTGTGAAACAGTTTCGCTCATGTTGTAAGATAGGCGGACGAGACACTCCTCTCCTAGCCACCCTGGTCTGTTTGTCCCTGGTGTACGAGTCAACAGGTTAACAGTCCCCACCACGAGAAGGTAGACCAGAACGCTTACCCGTACTCTCACAAGTCGGTCATACCCATTACGTTTTGCTTGTTATAGCAGTTTGCTACCGATGATGTCTTCTCCTTGTATGGTCCACCAAATATGTTATGAAAGAGAGTACAGACTTCATAGGGGACTATAAGCATGCATGCATTCATTCATTAATTTAATCATTCATTTATGCATGCATTCATTTATTCATTCATTCAATCATACACCAATCCAAACATTTATCCGTCCATCCATCCATCCACCCATCAATTCATACATTCATTCATTCACTCATTAATTGATTAATTAATTATTTAATTAATTAATTAATTAATTCATTCATTTTTTAAAAATTCATTCATTAATTCATACACCAATCCAAAACATCTATCCATCCATCCATCCATCAATTCATTCACTCATTTATCAATTAATAAATTAACTAATTCATTCATTCATTCATTCATTCATTCATTCATTCATTCATTCATTCATTCGTCAATCCATCCATCCTTAATTCATGTATTAATTGAATCCATTCAATCACCCATTCATTTATCCATCCATCCATCCATCCATCAATCCATTCATTCATACATTCATTATTCATCCATTTATTCATTCATTCATTCAATTTGACATTCATTCATTCATTCATTCATTCATTCAATCATTAATTAATTAATTAATTAATGAATTCATTCATTCTTTCAATGTATTTATTTATTCATTCATCCATCTATCCATCCATCAATCCATCCATTCATTCATTATTCATTCATTCATCCATTATTTATTCATTTATTATTTCTTTCATTCATTATTCATTCATTCATCCATTTATTTATTCATTTATTATTTCTTTCATTCATCCATTCATTTATTCATTCATTCATTTATTAATTCATCCATACAAC
>JBAMJV010000256.1:305000-488275 GCA_037951105.1 Echinarachnius parma | reverse complement strand
ATGAACCTATTTGTATAATGATTCGTATACACGCTGGGTTTTCGTGCAGTGCTGCATGACGAATTAATTTCTTGCCTGACAAAATGCTTGTCATACATTACGAATTAATTTCCATGCATGACAAATTAATTTTTTAGCATGACGAATCAAAATGAAAATTCGTCAAATAAGACCACTTTTCATGACGAATTAAAATTCGTCAAATGACAAATCTTTCCCCCTGAAATAATTGACGAATTAGCATTAATCAATATGTAAAATTAATTTGTCAAGGAAATCTGCTTGCATGACGAATTAATTTGACGAATAAGACAAATAAGACCATGTTTTGACGAATTTTATTTCGTCAATTGACCAGGTATTTTTAAGAGTGTAGTATCAGAATTCGGAGACTAAAATTTCATCCATTTTATTCGAATTCGGATACTTCACGCGAACGATCGGGATAAAATAAGACATCGATGTTCTTTTTTTTTTCACTAGGTATACATTATTACTTTTTTATGAAAATCTCACATATCATATCAGGGGAGGGTGGTGAAAAAATCGGAGGAGGAGGAGGGGGAGGAGGTGGAGGAGGAGGAGGAGGGCCGGAGGAGGAGGGGGAGGAGGGGGAGGAGGAGGAGGAGGAAGAGGAGGAGGAGGTGGAGGAGGAGGGGGAGGAGGAGGGGGAGGAGGAGGGGGAGGAGGGGGAGGAGGAGGAGGAGGAGGAGGAGGAGGAGGAGGAGAGGAGGAGGGGGAGGAGGAGGAGGAGGGGGAGGGGAGGAGGAGGAGGAGGAGGAGGAGGAGGAGGAGGAGGAGGAGGAGGAGGAGGAGGAGGAGGTGGAGGAGGAGGGGTAGGAGGGGGAGGAGGAGGAGGAGGAGGTGGAGGAGGAGGAGGGGGAGGGGGAGGAGGAGGAGGAGGAGGAGGAGGAGGAGGAGGAGGAGGAGGAGGTGGAGGAGGAGGGGTAGGAGGGGGAGGATGAGGAGGAGGAAGTGGAGGAGGAGGAGGGGGAGGATGAGGAGGAGGAAGAGGTGGAGGAGGAGGGGTAGGAGGGGGAGGAGGAGGGGGAGGAGGAGGAGGAGGAGGAGGGGGAGGAGGGGGAGAAGGAGGAGGAGGAGGAGGAGGAGGAGGGGGAGGAGGAGGTGGAGGAGGAGGAGGAGGAGGAGGAGGAGGAGGAGGAGGAGGGGAGGAGGAGGTGGAGGAGGAGGGGTAGGAGGGGGAGGAGGAGGAGGAGGGGGAGGATCGGGGGAGAAGGAGGAGTAGGAGGAGGAGGAGGGGTAGGAGGGGGAGAAGGAGGAGGTGGAGGAGGAGGAGGAGGAGGAGGATGATGAGGAGGAGGAGGTGGAGGAGGAGGGGGAGTAGGGGGAGAAGGAGGAGGAGGAGGAGGAGGGGTAGGAGGGGGAGAAGGAGGAGGTGGAGGAGGAGAGGAGGAGGAGGAGGAGGAGGAGGAGGAGGAGGAGGGGTAGGAGGGGGAGGAGGGGGAGGAGGAGGAGGTGGAGGAGAAGGATCCACTCAATAGCGTTTTCACGTTATTGAGTATAATTTTTAATATTTTTCTGTATACAAAGGCAATATTAAGGTGCACCTGTAAAGTGTCTAATATTGCCAAAAATGACATTTGAGACTTCATTGTACGATATGTACACCTTAATGATGTGTGAAAGTTTCATTGAAAAAGAACACTGCTTTCCTGGTTAAAAAAACAAAAAATTGCGAGGAAGGGGAAGAGAGGGAGGAGGATGAGGTGGTACTGGAGAGGGGGAGAAAGAGAACTCTCACGGAAGAAAAGCAATGAGGAGGAGGAGGTGGGAGAGGTGCAGTTGAGGGAGTAGAAAGGGAGGGGATGCCGGGATGGTGGACTTGGAGGAGGAGAGGAGGAGACATGCAGAGGAATATAAAGAAAGAAGAAGAAGAAGAAGAAGAAAAAAAAGAGGAAGAGAGGAGGAAGAAGAGGAGAATGACGACCAAAACAATAGTTTTTGTTGTTATTTATGTAAGTATTATTCTTTTTTAATATTCTTCCAATATAGAATCAATTAAATAGATAACAAAGATGATGCACATGATGATTCATGAATATTACGAAGGAACATACCCGTTCACGAAACGAAAATGTAACTTTTTCAGTATAAGATATTTCAAATTAATATTCCATGTACACAAGTAGCTCCTTATATACAACACTGTCTTTTTATATTTGTCAATTTATTGTATTTGTGTCTTTATATAATGGATTACATTCAATATATTGCTTATAATTATATACACAAATTAATAAGAACCAAATTATTATACCAGGCTATAATTTATATTTCTTATTTTGGGCGTGCCACCAGTACATGGGCGCGCGCCGCCGGCCGCGCGGGCGCGGCGGGCGAGCGCGGCGCGCAATATAATGTATGCGTACAATTATGACCAGCATATGCATGCAGATCGAAATTCAGAGAGAGGGACTGGTGTTTTGACATAAGAAAATATACTATGTTTCATGGATCGCTGATGTTCGTGATAACTTCGTGTTCAGTTTTTACACAACTGTTGCAATCATAATCCCTTTCAAGATGATGGAATATTATTCTTTCGATTGGAATGCAGATTTATGAAGGGGGTTGCACTTAACGGTTGGAAGGCAAACAAATTGGAACGTAACACGGAAGTATTCTCTCGGAGGGCTAGCCCATTGGAGATTGGTGCGGACCCGTACAGTTGTGGTTGACGTCAGTGCAGTGGCCGAGTGTCGCTGCATGCATTCAGCTGAAGCTGCAGCTCATAGCTCAGTGCAGTGCATGATTATTGCTGGCACCAACATCAAACGTAAAGAGGGACGTTTAACAATTTTATTGTCATTTGTCAACTTACTGATGAAGTAAAAGGACATCTTATTTCATCATGGCTGGAGCAGATGCATCAAAGCTTCGATTGAATCAAGAAGAGATTTTTGTTCCAGAGAATCTTATCAATGGCAACAAATTCCTGAAGTGGGATGAGGTAAAGTCAAGAGAGAACTTTGTTATTTTTTTTACCAAAAGCATCTAGGTCTAATCTCAAGAGAACGTCAGCGCGAAGCGCTGGCATTCTTAGAGTTAATGACTATGCAGAGTTACTTAGCACGCTAATATTATAGAGGTAGTATACTTAGTAGTAAAGAGGATGCTTCAAAATAACCTTTTGCAAGGTACATCTATGATTAACGTCATTTGAATGAAACTTTTAAGTTTGATTGAAAGTCACAGGAGTTGACTTTTGTTGGTTGTTGATTTGAGTGATTTTACTGATTTTACTGTCATTCTCTACCGAGACGAGCACATAACATGAAAATAGGGAAGGGTGCTCAGTGCTATAGCATAGAGCATCAGTTCTTTTTGTCATTCCAAAGGTTCTTTAGGTTCTTTAGGTCTCTGTGTAGTGCCCTATTGTGGTAATGTCTGCTAAATTGTAATAAAAAGCAGACTACAAATTAAGATTTCTTTTTAACAGTTAGGCATGCGCATTATAGCTCAAGAATAGAACAAAATTGAAAATTGGTGAAGAGGCATTCCTCCTGCAGTGGAGTGAAGTAGGCTGAAGAAGAAGAAGAAAAAGATGCGCATGATAGTGTGCAAAAGATCACATACTTGATTAGCACATACACACATTGTTGTGTGTAGTGGGTACTTTTAGGGGTCACATGCATTTTTAGTTGTTATCTTCTATTTACATAGAAGATGCAAGTTTTTGTCCCTTAAACTTAGTTTACAATCTGAGCTTTTCTTTCCCTTTAAATCAGTGTTCCCTTTAAGTTAGTGGTACATTTTGTAACTGTTAATGTTTTGCTTCAGATACAATTATGATCTTAATTATGAATTAAGGGAGAGCCCCGTCAAGTGAGTGCACAAATGATTGTGCACAGGAGAATTTGAGTTACTAAAAAAACATTCAAAGCAAAGTGAGAATATTAATATTTGAAGGATTCAAATGACAGACCATGTTATTTTGTGGTAACACCAAAACATTTTGCAATGTGTACTCGGAATTGCCCAATATTCAAAACATCTTCAGTGGGATAATGTTGAACCCTTGACGAGCCAGAATTATACAATTTATATATATGGAAACATGGCATTGCTCCCACTCTGAGCATGCATGAAGATCAAAGGTCTGCAAATCAGCAAGTGCATACAAATGGCTGCTCATTGTTCTGCAGAATTGCTTTTCAATTTGTCCATGGATTGATGCCTCCGATCCTGCCAACTGATGGTTCCGGGAAGTGATTTCTGAGCCCCATTGCACATTTTATGCTGAGCACTCTGTAACTACAGTGACTACACTGAATTCACAATCCATTTTGTGCAAATATTAATGTGGAGGGGATTTACTAAGTTTACTTCTAATTGTGACTAACACATTATTTGCAATGGGAAAGAGAAAAGAACTCAAAAATATTACTGAACTTAAAGATTAAGTTACATGTAATATTATTGAATACATAAGTTTTTGCTACATGGTTGTTGTCATTCATGATTCAAGGTTCAGGAAAGAATTTAGCTTTAGGAAGCTCTATTAAAATATAGTGTATTGGGCCAATATTCATAAACCACACTAGCTAGTTCTTAATTCTTGAAGTCTATTTCAGATACTAGGACTACGTAGTAAGCTTGCAACACAAACTTTTCTTTGTCACTAACTTTGGTTAATCCTAGTTACTTAATAACTAAAATAATACTTAGTCCTAGGTATCATCTGAAATGGACTTCTGTTAATGTTGTTTTTATGAATATGGGCCCTGTCGCTGTGGTCTATTAGATACTACTTACAGTCATACCTGTGTACTATACACATGTATACAATGTTTTATATCTATTCTGGATACAATATTTTCTTTTTGAAATTTGATTCTATTCCTACCAGCATAAATTGTACTACCTCACATATAGCGTGTACACAAAATAAAACAAATTTCAAATACGGTACTTGGGGACACTAAATGTACAGTACTTGTTTATACATGTACATGTACACTAATCGCAACTACCTGTACATATTATTGTTAAGTGTTTCTATACAGTACAACATTATGTAGGCTATAACATGAAGTCAACTACTAACTAGTACAAATTAGGAATATATTTAAAGAATGGAAATAATCAGTAATTTTGCATTAAACTAGTGATAAAGTGCAGTATGTTATGTGTAGAATCTTCTTTCCAGAAAAGAAACAAGCTACATGTACCACTTCCAAAGAAACAAACAAAACCTGTTCCATACTAGATTTTGCAATCCTTAATCCCTATAGAGTTAATACAGGGCCCACCAGGTTCCCACAGGCGATTGCTTAATTGAACAAGTGCACAGGACAATAATTTAACATACATATTTCCAATGTTTCTGTAATAGAAATTAACCAAATGAAGATTTATTTGTTTGTATTTAAGTGTTTGTTACTAGTGCAGATATGCATCCTACAGCCCATATGATACATTTTAAAAATGCATTTTATATGTTTAGCTATTACCATTTAAATAAACATTGATAAATGATGACAGACAGGCAAACAAACATCATTTAGAAATATAGGCTGATTCTGGCTGAAGCTCTATTGTTGTGCAATATGACCATATTATAATATTTATGTCTTGATCTATCTTATAAAAGTTCTTCTATTTAGATTACTACTGGTAGAAATTAATCAGAGTCCTGCTCACAAATTCAATCAATTCTTGGAGATTAGGTTACGCGATGTAATTACATCAGGGTATAAGATTGTTCATGGTTTTGATTGGACGAGTCTGAGTAATGAAGTTATGATGGTACAGTTCTTCCATTGTTGCTCTTGACAATATTTCTAGCTGCAAGGTTAGTGTGATAATAATATCCATGATATGTTTAATATGTACATGTAGGTAGGTACAGTGTAGAACTGTGTTAAAGGGAACCAACACCCCAAAATAATATTCTTATTTAATGAAAGGTTACAATTTTACTAGTCCTTTCCACCAACAAGTTAAAAAAAATAGGTTTTCATGCAAATTGGAAAACGCATTACCAATGAATCGTCCGCGTGAATAGAATTGGGGCACTCGCAAATGTTTGGCGCATACGGAACCATGAAATAATAATGGTTCCGTAAGTGGTGGTAATTAATTGCATTGTGAATTAATTACACAACCCTTTGCAAAATGTTGGGTATCTATTTGATATCACAATACGGTACCAAAACATACCGTATAATTATGTGTTGTTCTTTGCATGGTGGTCCCCTTTAATAATCACACGATTGTACTGAAACATATATTTCTGTGCTGTTCTTTGCCTGGTGGTCCCCTTTAAATATGTGTACCCACAAGTAGAAGGAATGCACATTGCATTTATTGTCCTTGATTGCAACTGAATAAAGGTTATCTAGTGGTTTAGAGCAGTTTGCCCCCTCAATTACAGGACATGCTCAAGTACCTCTTTTTTAGAGCCAATACATCCATGAAAAATTAATATATTTAGGAAGATTTTGTTTGCTCATGCATCAAAATACTGCCATACTATTAATGCAGGCAGCTTCAAGTTCAGTAAAAGAATTAAGAATCCATGAAAGGTGAAATGGAAAAGTTTGCAGCGATGAAGGATAAAATTGAAGCGCTCAAGAAAAAAACAATTGTTTTGTAGTTTCTAGGTCTCAGGCTTATTTCAAAATTTCCTCTCTAGATTCTAATATGGATTATTATTGGCCTTCAAATTCAATGAAAAATCATATCAAAATAATTTCATCTGGTTGAAACACTTTGAATTGTGCTTTATAACTAAACTAAACTTTTACAATCACGAAATACAACATATGAAGGGTCTGCAGTAGCTAGACTAATTAAAGGGTCACACGCAGCTTTTTTACCATTAGTATTTCAATATGGTTGAGTGGAGAGAAATTAATAAATTGTATTTAAATGGCTTGCTAGTCTAAGGATGTGGAAGAATTTGCCGTTAACCCTATTAGTCATGTTAGGAGTCATGAAGTTCCATTACCTTAAATATCCTTTTCTAGCCTTTTATTTAAAAACTTGTAGAATACTGTATTTTTAATTTCAAGCAAATTAGAAGAGGTCAAGAAATAGTCTAATTTCATTAAAAAATGAATGAAACGATGGATGAGGAAGAAACAAATGACAATTAGATCTGCATGACTGATCATTTGTGCATGCCGTTTGTTAGAGGGTAATTGGTTAAAAGATCTGAAAAAATATATGACATTGCTCAGCTATTAACACATGGCATTTGGGATTGACAAATCTAGTAAAATGATTTTTTTTCAACTTTGATGGCCTGAAAACGGCATGCATGAAGCTGCATGATCGATCATTCGTGCATGATGTATTGAATGTCAGTAAAAAGGAGGGTAACTGGTATTTTCTTTCATGAAACGGAAATTGGTCCAAATGCTTGTAAAATCACTTACCGTTTGCAGGTATGAAAAAGTATCTGTGTACACATTAAGGTCAGTTGCCTAAACATGATTTTGTTTTTATTGGCCATTGAAAGTTATTTGATATTGGCCTAAAAATGGCATTTTGTAATTACTAATCTCACTTCCTTTATTGATCGAAACTGCAATTATGGATAAGGCTTGACAAAAAAGATATAAGATATTAAAGGGGTAGTTTAGTTTTGGTAAGGCTGAACTTTAGTAACCAAACCTGGTCAGTAACATTATAAACTAATAGTTATAACTCTCCCATGATATTTCAGCCGTTTCTGGGTCGATTTTGACCAAATAAAGTTTATTCTGCCATTAAAATTGCATGTTCTCTCAAATTTGACACTCGGTTTTTCATTACCTCACAACAAAATTGTGATGTGTAGCGCCCTCTCTACCAAAACTAAACTACCCCTTTAATATTTTGTAATTATCAGTTGGGTCACCATATCCACCAAAAATGACTTTCATACATTTTGTTTGCCTAACATAAGATTTTACTGGCCGGGCCAGCGGTCTAGTGTTAGTCGAAGGTTATTTTAGTTAAAAAGACTTGCAAAATACTGTTCCAATGCCATTCAGAACTACGGTGTGAAATGGGGCAAGTTTTTCTGTAAGATAATCCCGATCCAAAATGGCATGTTAAAAACCAGAATACGTTTTCCCTTTCTCTGACAAATTGAATAAACTTTTCATGACCTAGAAATTTAATTATTGGGGCACACAATGCAAATTCAAGCAGTAACATGTTTGAATTATTAGTACCAAAATTGATAAACTAACATGAGACTCGTTTTTAGCTCATCCGGCCCGAAGGGCCCGATGAGCTTATGCCATGCCGTGGCGTCCGGCGTCCGTCCGTCAGTCCGTCCTTCCGTCCGTCCGTCCGTCCACAGTTTTCAAAATGCTTCTTCTTCGTTATTTTTCAACCGATTTTGATTCTGATTGTTTCATAAGATAGGGCTAGGAGAGGGATTTAAAACTTCTACACAGAATCGTGAAATTCATTATATATGGTAATTTATGCAAATTTATTCGAAATCACAAAAAATGCTTCTTCTCCTTCATTTCTCGACCGATTTTGATTTGGTTTGCTTTATCTGGTAGAGCTAACTTTGGTACACTAAACTTCTACACAGAATTTTGAAATTTTTCTAAATTCATTAATTATGGTAATTTTTAATTTTTTAATTTTTTTAATTTTTTTATTTTTTTAAAATTTTTTTTTTTATTTATTTATTTTTTTAAATTAAAAAAAAAATGTTTATTTATTTATTTATTTATTTATTATTTTATTTATTTATTTTTTTCCCATGTCCCTTCCGGGGCGTCAAATTTATATTTTTTTCACTCTAATTTTTAATTTTTAAATTTTTATGTTCCTTCCAGGGCATCAAATTTTTATTTTTTGACCAGTTGAAAAGTGTACCACATGAAATTTGCGATATTTGATGTTGCGAGATGGCGGATGAGCGCTACGTCATTGACGTTCTGGTAAGTATGATATTTCCGCGATATCATGCATTTCGAGAAGAGTACGACATCATAAACAAGACACTGTGACCATCTTTTGGGTCGCCGATGAAAACAGGGGTGAACGCGTGCTCAAATTGGACGGTGAGCGGGTGGCCAATATTGACGCATGTGCAGTGCAATAAAATGACGTCATCTCGACGCGTTGAATAGTCAACGTGTCAAAACGAAAGCAGCCTATTATGGAATATGTCTGAACGAGGTCACTCATCTACTTGGCTGATTTTATTGTTTCCCCGTAGTTAGTGGTCACTATGCATAGTTTTGACACATGAAAGGTATTCTGAAACTCCCTTTTCTCTGACAGGTCCAATATTTATAGATCTGTTTCAATTCCTACTTTCCAAAATGTAAATCTACATTGTATTTAAATATGCTTGTTGTAAAGTGGGATAAATCATATCATTGCTATCAATAATCACATACTGTATAAACGTGGGCTTGATAAAGTGTGATGCATGTAGATAGCATTTTGACTATACCAATTACAATATTTGCTAAATATTTGAACTAAATTTAAGCGTTAGTACGTTGTTAAAGGGGTAGTCCGGGCCTGATAAAACCATTCGTTATTTGAATAAGCAGAATAAGAGGCATAATTGGTGAAAATTTGATCAAAATCGGACAAGAAACACGGGAGTTATACCGATTTGAACATCATGTAGTAATGAGCGATCGTTTCAAAATTGCCGCCATATGCAACATCATTGACGAGCAACTCGCCATGCCTTTAGTACATGAAAATACACTTATTTCTCATTTTCGTTGCTAAAAATTAATTTTTCTCTGCTTGTTTTCACGAATTCATAGAATAATATCGATGAGCCAACCTCTTTGGAATTTGTAAGCTCATAAATTTGCTTTGTTATTAAGAAAATTTAATTTTTTTCAAATTTCCATGTAGAAGTCAAAATGGCTGCAGCTCGCAAGTGACGTCACGATCGATAGCAATTGCGAACGATACTAAAAATCGGAGCAAAGTTCATCCTGTCATAACTTTTTTATTGCTCCACCGTTTTGACTCAGATTTTCGATCATGATTCTTCATATTCACTTCATTTTATAGCAAACATCACATTTCTGGGGTGGATTTCCCCTTTAACATACAGGAGAGAATAAACTCCTTTGAATGGGGGTCATTCCATGTCAAATCACCCAATGGATTTCATCGTACCCCCTTCAAATTTGTTCATATTTGGTATGTATGATATTTCAACCTTTCAAAGCGCAAATATTAAAATTTTATCCCAATCCGCCCAACGGTTTTGGCGCTATGGGCGATTCTTTGGGGGTAGTTTTGTCAAAAATGGGCGTGGGCACCGTTTTTCAAATCGCCATTGTCCGTTAACCGTTGGGTCAATTTATTTTGTAATGGTGTCATTGGACTGGGGATGTTATATGCAATCCATTTATGCCATTTGTTTTCATGCATGAGTGAGTTTGGATACGATAACCTTTGACCTTAGGCTTCGACCTTCCGTTTCACCTCGTGGATCAAATAATTTTGAGAATTTTTTGGGCTTAAATCTTGGCTTGATATAATATCTACAACATATGAAAGAATTGGAGATGTATTATTTCTTGTTTTTTCTACAGCCTTGTTTTAAGTTTGCAAATTTCATGTAAAATTGAATTATTTTAGACCTACACCCATGTCCAAGAGGGGGTGTATTGTATGAAAAAGACCTTTACAAAGTCAGGATTAGAGCCTATTCACACTCTGGCTCACCACTGTTAAATAGACCTGCTAATCCCCATACAATAGCAATCCAGACAAATGACATTCTAATGATACCACATGTTTCCAACCTGACAATGGCCCTGTTGCAGAAAGAGATAATCAATTGTGAGTCAGATCAAATGTTCTAAATGCACAAATCTGATTGGTTGAAATGCAGAAAATGTCTCTCTGTGTAACAGGGCCTAGGTGGAGATGTTTTCTTGAATAAAATCTTTCAAGTTCAAATTATTGCAAACTTGTACATCAATTATGAAAGCAAATATCTACAGGTATCCATTTTCAATTAATTTAATGTTTCTATGCAACAGAAATTCATGCAATAGTAACATGATTTGCAATTGTAAACATTCAACCCTGATTATTTCCAACTAAACCAAACACAAAAACAATGCTGTTTGATATTCCACTCATTTTGATTTTAAATGGCACTTGTTTTTAAATGCATTAATTGCAATAAAAAAACAGTGCAATTTGAAATTTCACAAACCATAAATAATGCATTAAGCAAATGTGATGATTCACAGAAATGGACAGGCATGCGCAAGTTCTTGTGACTTTTGAAATTAGGTCATTTGTCTTTAATCTAAGCTCTTTCATAGCATGAAGAGATAAGTATCTCTGATTTTCACACATAGTGTACGAAACAACTGTAGAAATATTGTGGTAAGATGAAATCTTAAACAATCATTGGTTATAAAATTATGAGCTGTTGTCTAGAGGGTAGTTACTGTTTGGTTTGGTATAGTTGGAAAGAATCAGGTTTGAATTTGTACAGATTGCAAATCATGTTAATATTGCATGAATTTCTGATGCATAGAAATATTAAATTCATTGAAAAGGGATACCTGTAGATATTTGCTTTCATAATTGATGTACAAGTTTGCAATTTGAACTTGAACTTGAAAGATTTTATTCAAGAAAAGATCTCCACCTAGGCCCTGTTCAACCAATCAGATGTGTGCATTTAGAACATTTGATCTGACTCACAATTGATTTATCTCTTTCTGCAACAGGGCCATTGTCAGGTTGGAAACATGTGGTATCATTAGAATGTCATTTGTCTGGATTGCTATTGTATGGGGATTAGCAGGTCTATTTAACAGTGGTGAGCCAGAGTGTGAATAGGCTCTAATCCTGACTTTGAAAAGGTCTTTTTCATACAATACACCCCTATAGAATTCTTGGACATGGGTGTAGGTCTAAAATAATTCAATTTTACATGAAATTTGCAAACTTAAAACAAGGCTGTAGAAAAAACAAGAAATAATACATCTCCAATTCTTTCATATGTTGTAGATATTATATCAAGCCAAGATTTAAGCCAAAAAAATTCTCAAAATTATTTGATCCACGAGGTGAAACGGAAGGTCGAAGCCTAAGGTCAAAGGTTATCGTATCCAAACTCACTCATGCATGAAAACAAATGGCATAAATGGATTGCATATAACATCCCCAGTCCAATGACACCATTACAAAATAAATTGACCCAACGGTTAACGGACAATGGCGATTTGAAAAACGGTGCCCACGCCCATTTTTGACAAAACTACCCCCGAAGAATCGACCATAGCGCCAAAACCGTTGGGCGGATTGGGCTAAAACTTAAATCTTTGCTCTTTGAAAGGTTGAAATATCATACATACCAAATATTAGCAAATTTGAAGGGGGTACGATGAAAATTTTCACTTTTTTTGGGTGATTTGACATGGAATGACCCATGGCCTTTGCATACGTATGTGCAATTTCCAAATTATGGTGCTTAGTATTTGCCAAGTATTTGCCAAGTACAAACAAAGTTGACCCTTTGCTATCAGAAATTGATTTCAGTATTATATTTGTGGTCATCTTTCATTGAACCATTTCTGTATTTGTGTGTGCATGCCAGATGAAGTGTAAACCACATCAGCAAATTTTAATAGACAATAAATGATGCACCTTGCACTATTTGTACTTGTATTTCAACAAATATAACAAGATTATTTATAGTAATGGCTGCCTTTTAAAAATACTTTTGCGAGCCAAAATTCCAAAGTTTAGAGATTATTGTCTTAAGTTATATAAAAGAAATATAATTTAAGAGCTAGTCTGAGTAGATAAGGACTTGAACATAACTAGTGGAATAATATTGACTTTTACAGCTCAAAATAATAAACGTTCACAAGTTACCAGATATTTAGTTTATTTGGGTTAAAGCACAATCAAAGTCATGTAGGAGGTTGATTTTTCTTTTAACTTGGGAAAGGGATTCAAAATAATCCATGAGACATACATTAAGAATATCTGGAAAGGAAATGAGCCCGAGAGTTAGACTACAACTCAATTGTTTTTGTTTCCTGCGAACTTTAAAATTTCACCAACTTGATGTATAGTATCCCTGTGGTTTATGGAATGTTTTGGTGAACTTGAAGATGCCTGCACAAGAAGGAAACTATCTTTAATGCTGGAGAGCTGTGTACATTGTCTAACTGGCATTTTGCTTTGGTCCTGTACATTTGTGTACTAATGTAATGCAGTGCTTGACATTTCCATTAGTGCACTTGACTGCTAGCCCGAGGCCACTAAATATGAGCTTCAGGCCACCAAAATGTCATTAATGCGAAATGTTACTTTCCAGAATGGGCAACCAAACATAAAGACTTAATAATTAATGCTTTTCATTGTTTGCGCCACTAGAATCAGGTTTTGGCCCGCTACAATTCCAGAAATCTTGATTTTACTTGCCTGACTGGGCCACAAAGAAAAACAGAACTTACATGTAGTTTCTAGAATTGTTGTACAGTTCTTGTATAGGTCCGAGTTGTAAACTCTTTGAATGTTGATGTGAATTTGAGTTTGAGACTGTATGGCAAATGGCGAACTGCAAATCAAGGATTTTATTCCAATGAGGTGTCTTCAAAGCATTCACTGACTATTAACCAGTTTGGAGCAATCTAGTTCTGGTCAACCATTGACCCTTCTATGGGTCAACATACATACACGTACCATGCACTCTGCACAGACCCTAGCTGGAGATAATATTGGGCACAGTGACAAATTGAAACTGGGGCTCAGGGAAAATTTAGAAACCTAAATAACCACTGCCCACTTGAATGCTCATGCTAGCACAAGCATTGACAAGGGTTCCTGGGAAGTACCAACATGGAGGCTCTTTGTGGCTCAATAGCTAGAGCACAGATAGCTAACCCAATTTTGTGTGCTCATTTTAATTTACTAAAAAGTTATATATAGATTCTAGTACTGGGGGGGGGGGGGGGTGGGGGGGGGGGGTGGGGGGGATGTTGCATAGAGAGTTGGGATCAGTCACATAGTTTAGATTAAAGTAAGACGGAAAATAAGTACATTTGAGCTAATCAGATGTGCACATTTAGGTGCAACATTTAGGTGCAACTTTGCGATTGATCGCAACTCTTTATGCATCACTCCCCTGGGCATACATCTATTTTGTTTGTTTGACTGAGTTATGTAGTCTATACTATGTACTATATGATGAGAAATGGCTTACATCATAGATTTATTTTCACAAGTACATTGGCATGAATTCATATTCAGAATCTAATTTAGCTTCACCAGTATATTATCACGCATCAACAAACATGCGATGCAAGGAGGGAGAAGACACTCCATCTCATCATCTTGTATACTATCTATGCAGGATTGGTGTATGCACTCACGACCTGCCTCTCGTGTAATGTTGCTATGGTAACATCATCAGCCAGACCGATAGCTCTTCTGTAGAGGCGAGATTGTTTTATCCCTCGCCTATCTCTCCCTCTCTACTGTAGCGAGTCCAGTCTATCTACATGCATGCAAGGCACTGACGTGAGCCCAGTATTGTAATGTTAATGTGTGATGAAAGCCCCTTATTGTTGACAAAATTAATGTGCAAGGTTGCTTTAATCAGAGTCTATTGCTTCTAACCTTTGGTGCTCCAATACCAAGCATGTATATTGTAGGAGTATCTAGATGGTGTGTGCTATTTACATGCTCTTTAGCATTCAGCATGCCTGTAAAAAAAACCTTTGAAAAGAATTTGATATTGTACATTTTATATGCAAGCTTTAGTGTGCAACACTGTGCACACAAATATAATGGCAAAGCAAACATGGTGCCGATTCATTTTCTGAAGTCAGATGAGTAGAAAATCAAAATATTAGGATATTAGTTATTTTGTATAATTTACATTTAAAACATGTACAATTTAAACTCCTCCAGAAATTAAGAAATGATTCCCTTTTTATGTACAAGTTTTTTTAACAATGTTTTTAAAAATAAAATGTTGTTTTTTTGCCCTGTAAATGTGTATATATTCCTAAATATTATATGTAAATGTATTTGTTGTTCACCCTAATGAGTAATGATTATATCTAAAATTCATTTTTAAATCAAATTTCATAGGCAAATTATACTCATTTCAAAAGCAGAATGACACATACTTTCACAAAGTATAATGTAAACAAAATCACTGACAAGTAATTTGTATGAAAGGACCAATATTTATTTACAACTTAATGATTTATTTTCATTCTGCAGGATTCGTCATCCAGCGCTAACCCAGTGACATGCAAGGTTGATCCACACGGCCACTTCCTCTTCTGGAAATTCCAGAACAAGGTAAAGTTTTAGCACATAACTACTGATATTGAATATTCTGGCAATATGATTTTTTACTTTTGATGAATTGAAAACCTGTTGTGAGTGAACTTTGGTGTGGAGGGAGTGTTTGTCAATGGAGCGAGAATGTGGTTGCAGTTCCGTGAGCCAGACCTGGATAGTAAAAAAGTTTTAAGAGATATTAGTGTTCAGGGTGTAAATTTCATATCAGCAAATACATTGAAACGACTATTAGACCAAATTCTGATATTAACCGCCACACTCTTCTTAAGTTTCTGTGTTTTTGTAAAAGAGAAAGGATTGTCCAGATGGTTGGGGAATATTTTGAAAAACTTGTAAACATTTATAATCTGTTCATCGTCTGGAAATTTAGAACAGGGGTCATGTTAATTTTTAAAAGATCAAAACTTACTCTCAGCAAATAATTGCAATTGATGTGTGATATTTCTATTTAGAAAGAATGCTAAAATACATTTAAAAACCAGATGGTCTGAAAATATTCTTACAACTTATAATAATTATTGTATATTTTGGGGCATTCAAAGCAAGGTAATTTGTGAAAGGTGAGACGTAATCTCAGA
The DNA here is from genome assembly GCA_037951105.1 of Echinarachnius parma. NCBI lineage: Eukaryota > Metazoa > Echinodermata > Echinoidea > Clypeasteroida > Echinarachniidae > Echinarachnius > Echinarachnius parma. The sequence continues at coordinate 472,388 of JBAMJV010000256.1, read as the reverse complement.
AAGTGATTGGTGAAAAAAGATATTGTGATGAACACATTAAACCACTATATTGTGAGTGATTTAGTATGATTGGTATGATAGGGGTGTTTGGAAATGAGAGAGGATGGTGATACATTATCCAGATGGATGTGCTTATTACATTCATTCCACTTACAAACAAAAACACAGTGTAGCACCATTAAAAATGTGATGCATGCTACACATTTCAATATTAATGTGAATTAAATTATGGTTTATTTTAATTTTCACATTCTTCAACGTTATAACTTGTGAAAGTGTATATTATGCACAGGCTTCATAAGTCACAAAAGGTTAACAATGTGTGTCACTAAATACATGTATATGCATTTGAATATTGTGAATGGGTGTTTAATTGTTTATAATATTCCATTTACATAAGGGTGCAAAATGTGTATATAAACATACTTGTATGCTTGAGTTATGGTTGAATGTGTTGTTTTGGGTCCTGGAAGTGTTGCATAATTTTTTATTTTATTAATGGCTCTTGTGTTCTCTATATATGAGACTGATTATGAGGAATTATCTAGGAAATATTTATCAAATTGATCCAGAATCAGAAAGTTATGATAACTAATTTGGCTTGAGAGTTAAAAATTCTGACAACCTTACTTCCTACATCTGTGCAGATATAATTATCATGACTAATTATTATCTTCTACTTTAACAAAAATAAATAATACCAGTTTGTAGAAGACTAACAGAGTAGAATATAATTTGTTTAGGTAATACAATCCAGTGAATAATGACAAATTCTTTTTGTTACAGACTTACCTTTAGTTGGTAACGTCACTGTCAAAAGAGAGGGGGAGAGCAAATTTACAAAAAAGTAATATTTGTGCTCATCATTCAGTCCTCAAATAAGTGCTTTTTTACTCGGAAAATTTACCTTTATGTTTCATTGTCCTTTAAATAAATCGATTAAATTGATGGAGTGTCTGTAACTCTGTATTATGTTTGATTTGTGTGTGTAAATGATGATACATTGTTAGTTTTATAGTACAATGTACATTAGATACATTAGAATGGTACACATGTGTAGTACGGGTGTCTTTTTGTTTGGAACATGTTTGTATTGTGCTGATATTACAATGTACATCCCTTTTTGAGCACTGGGTTAGTTTCACTGTTTCCTGTTGACAGTGAGATAATACTATTGTTTCAATATTAAAGCTAAAACATACTGTGTCATATTCAAACGTGATTTGGTTAGATAGGGACAGTTTTGTGCAGCAGTGATAGACAGTATCCTGTTTGACCTCAAATAAAGTTTGTTGAGCTTTGTCAATTTCAACATTTTAACAATTAAAATTGAAATTTGTATATTTAAAAGAAAGGATAATCTCTCAATCTTTGCCAAGTTGTATTTTTGCTAATTGTGATGGTTTTCCTAGACAATTTGTGTTTCCCCCAAATTTCCACACGTGTTTAAAAATGGGTGAATCGCAAATACCCAGGTACAATATACTGTATGCAGCCATACTCAAGCCCTTTTATGCCCTGGTCCATGATATAGTATTAGTAGATTAACTGTGTTTTATCAGACTCTTAAACAAACGGTGACTGCATATTTCCAGAGACTATTAAAGCTTCCACATCAATGTGTAAATCGTATGACCTTGCAAACTGTAAAAAAAGAAATACAGTCAAAATGTCTCTATTTACAAATGTATGTTTTGGTATGAATACTATAAGAAAATGGGAAAAAAAGTAACAGCAATTATTTTCTATATCATCTAGAAACTTTGATATTATGCAAGGTCAAATAAAATGTCAGATTTAGACTTCTTGAAGAGATTGCTCAACAAATGCACATATAACATCAGATAACATTGATGGTTTCTTGATGGAAATTTCTGACTTTCAAAAGATAAGGGAAATATTTTCCTCTCTCTTCTGATTAGTATATTGCTGTGGTAATATGAGGATATATCATTAGAAAGGCTTCCTTTTAAGCAACAAAGGGATGTACATATATGTTTTACGTTGTGTGTCTGAATATGATTGTGTATTTGAATATTTGATAAAATGTAAAAAACTCAGATGTGTTAAGTAAATGGATTGGTGATTTACTCATGCAAGTCAGCTGTGTGTCAGTTTGGTGTCATGAATGATTTGTTAATCTTGGAATTTATGTTTGAGGTTATGATCCCCAATGCTTATCAATTGTATAATATGTGTTTATTGATAAGAACAGTTTATTTTGATGAGATCATATTTCAATTTGATTGTTGGATTTTAAATGGTTTTTTTTGGTAGGATACAGAGTAAAGCTTATGAGTTATGCACTCACCACTCAGCATTTAATAAACAAATAAAGTATCATAAATTTATCATTATTTTATGTTTGAACTATTTTATTTATGTTAGAAGTGGACATTCTTGAGCTACATGCTCTAATGCTCAGACCTGATAATTGATCACATTATTATACACATCATATTTGTCCTGTTGAGCACAGCTTTTGTGTCATGTTAACACCTGTTTTTACTTACCGTTTTTTTGTGATTGTGTTCACATTGTTCACACATAGGAGGGAGTCAGTAGTAGTAAACTGGTAAGTACACATGAGTGCACCTCAAGAATGACGATTTAACGTTTTATTTCCTTCTCCCTTTTTCCTTGGCTCATTTGTCTTCCCCCTTTTCCCTTTGCAGTTATGCATGAATGAACTGGAGCACGTGGACTTGATAATCTTTCTTTTCATTTCATATTTTTGTTATAAACCCCTAAAATAAAATGTTCGGAAACTCAAGTTTGATCGATTATATCTATTTTCTTATGAAATCATGAACTGGTTATATTTGGTATCACTTGAAGGAGTGTGTATATACCTCTTTAAAATGATACCAAATTCGTAAACATGAGTATGGGGTATTGCGCAGTATATTTGAGAATGGGGGAAGGTCAGAAGTGAAATGTCACAAAATGCGCCAACAAACTTCAGTCGGATGGTCTGACACTCATATCACACGTGGTCTTTCTCAAGTTCAAATTCTTTTGACGATGAATATCTTGACAATGAAGTGATACTGTTGAATATGGTATCCGAAAAAAGCCTGTTTAATTATTTTTCCAATGACTCCTCACTTGGAATGATTATGAAAGCCGGGTAGGTACAATAATATTGGGAATGATCGACAGCGAAATGTAAACAAATGCATTTGATTGTGTGAAATTGAAGGCGTTGCATCCAAAAACGACTCTTTGTGGATATATCTTAGTACTTTACTTTGCATAATTATTATGAAATTCAACATCATGTTGAAGCGTGTTAATTTGTCAATAAAATGATGCCCCATTCATAATGGTTATGTGATTGAGGCGTGTGTAGTACCTCTAAATGTATGGGACTCAAAATGGCACGTTGCAAGGTCAACGTTTTGCCGTTTGATATGTGCTAAACAGGGCATACCTACACGGTCAAAGAGGGCGCTAATATGCCAGTTCTGGCCAGTTTGCGTAGGTTTAGGGAAATTTGATGCATTTTCCATACATCAAGTTTGAGAGTTTTCCTGTACTGCACACACACATGCAGCATAATCATTGCAAATGATCATATTAAAGGTAAATTAACGAGCTTTCTGATAGTGCAAACCGTAATGATGATAGAGTTATGATTAATAAAACAATATCTTACCGCAATCTTGAAACAAGAAGCCACGGTCTTAAATTCATCTATGCATTAATACGCCCCCATATCCGGCTTTACATGTACTGCACACATCCCGATAGCATAATTATTACAGGTGATACATAATTTTAAGAAAAAATAAACATGCTTTCACATGATGCTAAATTTGCTGATGATTATGCAATGTAAAACCCCAACATATCTCCTCCATTAGTCGATTTTCGATGCAACGCCTTCAATTTCACAAAATGAAATGCATTTTGCAACATTTCACTTTCGACCATCCCCCATATTCAGCTGTACCATACTTAATTTGCTAATAAAATCGTTACGGACATAATCGTATTGAAAAGATAGGCAAGTGGGCTTTAAAATTATACCAAATTTGATAGGTTTAAATCATTTGAACACGCTACAATCTTTGATACAACTCGAACATTTAAAAAAACACGATACAAGAGTCAAATTTCCTAACTGAATACTCTCGGCCCATTTTGCGACATTTGACTTCTGACCGTCCTCCATTCTGAAACGCACTTGTATTCCCTGATTTGAAATACATGACAAATAATGTACCGTTTTAAAGGGAAATCATCATGCAATACAATGACACTAAAATAAAAAAATAAAATTTGACAATAAGAGTGATATAATCGATCGAAGTTGAGTTTCCAAACTTTTTTTGAGGGGTTTATATTGTACAAAACCTTCCTCGAGTTATGGAACAGTTTCATTGTAGCGTAGAGTCGTAGACCTCATAGTAAACAGATTATAAATTCATATTTAGTATGACTTTAATAAGTAATAGACTTTCCTTCTTAAATACAGAACAGAATGTGTATGATTCTCTCCTTAAAATGGCAACTTTGTTACATGTTTCAACATGATAAACAGATTAAGAATGTTATCATTTTAAACACATTTTTATCAGCAAACTATTGAATTTCAATTCATGTATACAGCACACACTGTTTATTCAAAGTTTCAAACAATGATTACAATAGCCGAATTATAGAATATTAATAATTTGTATATTTAAAAAAATACATTTTCAGTTCAATAAGTGAGTCCCTAAATCTGTATTCTGTATTGTATTAAAACATAAACATAAATAAAATTTTCAAATATATGGTGTAGTCACTGTGCATGAGGGTGCCTCTTAGTTTATTATTTATATTGATCTTTTATTCCTTGTTTTTAGTTTGTGAAGCATTAGCTTTGTATTTAAGAACCTCTCTTTTTTCTTGCTTGATCTCTATTTCCTGTTTGCTGTGAAACCCTTTTAATAATTCAAGCATTTTAGATTATATCAGTATTTTGTTTTCTTAGCAGAGAATTGAAAACCCATGTTCTTTCATTGATTATCATGTTTTCTTGCAGATGTCAGCAATTTTATTTGCCATTTTCTCTCAAATCTTGTCACTACTTCATTTTCTGAAACATACATGTTGATAGTAATTATTTGAATATCCTTCAAAGGAACAGATTGTACACTGTAGCTTGGAATACTTTGAAATTGAATAAACTTCTTGTTTTAAAAATTAATTAAAATACATGGCCAGTATATTTGAAATTGAATTTGGAGTAATTTTCTTTCTCTTTTTGGGTGAGTGAAATCCAGCTCCTACCTAACAGTTATTTTCTCTACCAATGACATAATTTGTTTTACATTTTTGTTGGTTGCTTTATGATTTAAAATATTGTCTTTTCAGTTTCTTATTTCATTTACTTGCTTCAGTCACAATTTTGGAAATTGGATTTTGGTTGAAACTTTGATTCTTACATGATGTTGTTAAAAATGGTTCACTTGTAATATTCAAATTCACGTATTATGATTGGTGCTGTGAGTCTTAAATTTCAATTTGATTAAATTTTCCATTTCCATGCCATGTTTATTTCAAACAAAATTTGTTACGAGTTTTAATGGCTTGTTTAGGTACCATTAATGCATGAGGATATTTTTTTACTATGAGAGTACCATTGAATTTGGAATTTACTGTGATACAAATCTTTAGGTTTGTAGTTTTGTGTACATCTAAAGGCAAAATTGATGTGATATACGTGTATCATGTACATTATTATGTTGCTGTAAGAATGGGGAAAAACAATGTACTTGAAACATAGCACCAAACATTAAAGTGAGGTCTGTAAAGTGTCAGATATTGCCCAAAATGACATTTGAGACTTCAATCCTGTACCAAAATCATTGTAAGATATGTCTGAATGATGTGTGAAAGTTTCATTGAAAAAGAACACTGCTTTCCTGGTTAAAAAAGTGAAAATATGAGTCAGCTTTTACAACGGACGTTTATGAGGTTTATGACCGTTTGTTAACGCTTTTGAGCTGAATGATAGATATCGTCATACTAAAGGGGCATTTGAAAACATCTAACCCTATTTTATTCTTCTCTTACCATAAGCTAAACAACACGGTAGAAGAGAAACGAGGAAGCTCCAAGTAATTTTCGTGGAGTTAGACACTTTTGAAAAGTATTGCGTATAACAGAATTGAGTTGCTCCTACCAAAGAAAGATAAGTTAATAGTGGTTGCAAAGTCAGGCAAGCTAAATTTGACATTCCTGCCCAAGAATCATTCTAACAAATTCTTGAGCTGTGGTGTATGGATAATGCAGTTATGCCAAAATCAAATCAGTTTTGGTGGCATAAAGCTTGTTTTTGGTGGCCTCGGGCCAGCAAATCAATTCAAATTCCGAGCCCCTGCATACGTACATACAGACTATGCCGCACGCAATGTGAATGTGAATACATACATGTACCCCGCCCAAATTCCAGGAAGTTACATAGATAAATTTATGACAGATAGATTATTTCTGTGGAGTTATTCTGGTAATACAATGTGCATGTATACTGTACAATTTGAACCACCAACATAATTTCTAGGATGCGAATGGTTGATAAGTTGGGTGACCCAACTCTGTATTAGAATGTTCTTATAAGCCACCTCTCTCCCCTCACACTCGGATCAATATTTGAATAATTCACTCCTCAAATTTGATAAACTTCCCCATCAAATATAAACAGGAAGGGTGTTCCTCTTTCTGCTGACAATCTCTAAGTTGAGTTAATACAGTTTGGGAGGAATTTCAGTTCTGGTAATTGGATTTGATCTTAGGTATATAGAGATCATTTCTTATAGTCATAACCAGTAGGAGACTATTCCATTTGGATATAAAAGATATTATCCATAGATCCCAGTCCATTGTGGCTTGGGCTTCATATCTCATCCTCAATTTGATTGTCCACATATTTGTGGTTTTGTAGGCCTTCTTTTGAGCAAGAATATTCAAGTTAGATAGTTAGTGTTCAAGGAGAAAGAGCGTGTATATATTTCTTTATCATTTGAGGCATATTTTGTTACCGCACCCTTCTTTATTGTGGTATGATCTTTATTGTTGCATACAATTGCAATAATTCAAGAAAGCCCTAAACTTGGCAATTTATTGTCACTTTTTCCAAATCCCATTTTTTCATTCAAATTGGCATCTTCACAACACACCAGATGTTTTCTTATACATCAATAACTAAATACTTTTGAAATATTTGGATGTCGTTACAAATTAGGAGTTGCCAATTTGACAAGGGGAATAACAATTTATTTGCATTGAAATAATTTTGGTCTGATGGATCAACGCTCACACACATGTCCATTACAATTAAAAGGGAAACATGAATAGCATGATGCAGGCTATTACAACATTTACAAATGTACATGGATGGATATTTGGAACACATGTCCATTTTCATTATTTTTTACTGGTTGGTTTTTCTTTGATTGTTGTGTAGTCACTTATGATATTTATCAAATGTATAGTTTGTTTTTGCGAACATCTTTATCCAAATTGGTTGATATCAACATTTGTACTTTTGTATTGATTGATTGATGTATCATAATAATTGCACCAGGAAATCATACATTTTCTGGGTATCAATTTAAAGTATTTATAGGGAGTAGTATTTAATCTACACAGGAGGTACTGTAATGATTATTTCAAAATGTTATGTTATGTACACTGTAATACAATGTATGTAGACAAGGACAAATTTAGACAGTGTTTGTCATTGAGTAATTCCATAATATTACAGTATTTTGCGTAATTCATTAACTTAATCTGAACTACATGTATAATAATTTGTATTGCAGGGTAATGTTACTAAGACCCCGTTTACAGTGAGAAAAAGGCAGGGCCGGGCCAGGCCCGGGCCAGGCCCGGGCCAGGCCGCGGCCGAGTTGGCCCCGCAATTTTGTGCGTTTACAGTGCGAGGCCAGGCCGCGGCCTACATTGTAACCTTCCAATATTTTGTCGTAGTGGCGCTCTGCATGTAAACAAACGATTATTTTGGGGGGCGCGCCGGGGGTCACAGTGTAGATCCGGTCGCGCGCGCGCGGGATATTTCCAATGAATCTTTTCCCCAATTCCCTATGTTTATGCATGTTAAATGCACGGCGAACTTTCGAATATCACAGCTGCCCGTACCTAATATAATAATTGATTAATCTTTGTTCTACCCTACAACACGAGAATATGGACGAGGAAGATAGTACTTGGCTTGACACACCGAAGAAAATACCATGAAAGCGTGGGTTCGATTGTTATGGTACGGCGTCATTATCCTATGACGTAATGATCCTTTCACTTCCGGGGTAACAGTTGGCCCCGCAATTGGCCGCGCAATTGGCCCCGGTGCGTTTACAGTGAGAAAAGGCCGGGCCAGGCCGAGGCCGAGACTACCTCCAGAGCTGGTCCAAATGCGCGGCCAGTTTGGCCTCGCAATTGGCCGCGCAATTGGCCCTGGTGCGTTTACAGTGCGGTGCCAGGCCGCGGCCTGGCCGCGGCCTGGCCTGGCCTTTTGCTCACTGTAAACGGGGTCTAATTTTCATACGTTGTAACAAATACATACTGTTTATTTACTCTCATATTTGGGATACTGTAATATTGTTATGAATAGTGTTTACTCAGTATTTTATTTCATAAGTACAATGTGGGGTTACTGGTGAAGTTGAAAAGAGGATACTTGCATCATGTACATGTATGCAAATTGGCAAGCATCCACACTAACCTTTTTAATCTGTACTTGCCCGTTCAGGGCAGTAAAATCATACATTTTCAAATTCATTTTCTCTTGTAGAGTAACATTTTTTTAGCTGCCAAGTCTGGCAAACAAACTGGACCATTTATTAAATTTTACTTGCCCTATATCGATTTGTACTCACCCTGGGCATTTGGGCAAGTGCTCGTGTTGAGCCCTGATATAGGTATTGTTTGTCCTTTATGTTTTCATATTTGTAAATAATGTTCTGAATAGAGTTTCATCTTGGGTAATTAAAAAAAAAAGAGTTTGTTTCCTCCCCTGGGTAGAATACAACAAAGGGGTCATGTAGCGTTTTCTAGTATTGTGATGGTGTCGGATAAATGGAGCACTGATTATTTACCTTGTGTACATACATTGTAGTGCGACTGATTAATTAGAACCGTTCTTTTAATTGTACCTTTATAAATAAATGTGTCAATATTGCCATTTATTCTTTCTCACCTGAACATATTCACCGTAATTATATTATACAAGGGTTATTAAACAGAAATTGTACATTAGCATGTAAGACCGGGCCTGTTTTATTGTAATAACCTTAGCACATGCATGTAATTCTGATTTAAAGACTTAAATACTAGGTAGTTCTCTTGAATCCTTATTTTCCATACTCAAGAATGAGACATTCGTAATATGATTGTACATTAAGGTAACCATTTGCCTACATCATAAACCTTAAGTACATTATATTAATAGCGTCTTTTCGCTCTGCGACGGGAGTGTGGCTACAACGCTAATCTTAGCGGGGGGTCGCACTCAGAGCGAAAATTTCCGCGTAGCGGCCAAACCTAGGACGGTATTTGACCGAATTAACGTCGGTCGTAGAGCCGCTACGCGGGTACGTGATCAGCCAATCAGAGCGCTTGGACGGCGAGGCTCGCTGCTTCACGTGTTTCATGCACTGATTCGTACACACGCGCTGCATGCATTGTGATTTGTACTGCCTATACCGTATGCTTATAGTACAACATGCATGATAAATGGAACGAGTGAAACTCCCGCGTATTCAGAATTGCGAAACTGCAAATAGATCGCGACGGTAGCCAGAGTACGGGGACGGTCACAGCGGATTTAAATCCCCCGTCGCCGCACATGCGTCGCAGAGCGAAAAGACGCTAATATCTCTATGGAAACGTAAGAATTTAGGCAGAAGCTAGTTGATGTCCATGTCCAAAATAATTGAGAAGATATTATTGGTCCTGACATAATGTTAGTACGCTAAGTGGCCATTGATCCTAACCTCGTAAGTGTGTTGGTATAACCAATAAACTCTGATATAGTTGGCGACATCCCTCTAATGCTTAGAGGATAGAACTGACATTTCTTGTTTTGATATTATATCCACTATGTAATCCACAGATAATTTTGTGAAATATTATACGTTAAATCGGGTTTGTTCATATGTACAAGTAAACATCTGGATACTTGTTTAAACTATATTTTTAATACAATATTTCAGAATTACATTTAGCGATTATAGCTTCCTGCATTCGAATGTAATCTGCTCTCCAAAATTAGAATCAGCTTTCAATTGATATGTTTACTTAAAGGGATAGTTGAGTTCTGGTAAGGAGAGTACAGTTTTGGTGAAACTGAATTTTAGTAACCAAAACCTGCATCATTAAATTACAAACTAATAGTTATAACTAGAAAGGAACACAAAATTACAAATGACGTAGTAAAGATCATGTTATCATTCAAAAAGAGCCGTTAAAACGTAAGAGGGCGCTCTCTAAACACTCATCGGTTTCAACCATTTTGAATAAAATATTGTGCATGTGATGTTTTGTTGAAATAGTGATTAGATAGAGAAATAACCAACAACTATTTAAATACCTATTTTGTAACTTTTTGAAAAGAGGAAGCATTTTTTTGAATTTCTAACAGCTGGTTCAAAATTCTCTAATAAACCTGGGGCCCCAGCTTTATTACAAATTGTTATATTTATGGATATTTCAGCCATCTCTGAACCGATTTTGATCAAACAAAGATGATTTTATTATTTAAATATTATGCTCTTTCAAATTTTACACTCAGTTTTTCATTACCTCACAAAATAAAAGTAGTCTAGCGCCCTCTCTACCAAAACTCAACTATCCCTTTAAATAAAGTTCATGTAGGAAACAGGTTGGAATACCAGTTTATAATGGTTACATGTGAAGTGAAACCGGATACTACGTGTAGCTAAATTATACATGTATCTGTGTACAGATAAATAGGATGTGCATTCCAAAATGTGACATTTGAATTGGAACTTGGAACCAGGAAAGAAATACAGGTATTGTTCCTGTTTGGGGTAGTCTTAATCTATCCAGGGAAGACTCTGGTATTTTGTAAAATAACGTAATGAGCTGTTTTTGTGTAAAACAGGATTGAAATGAAATGGAAATATAATTTATTTTGGTTCATTGAACACATTATAGCCAGAAGACTGTGCTTTTTGTGGAATGTACTGTAGAATGGAATGTTTTGTATAAGATGAATATTAGGCCTGGGACGAATACCTTTTTTGCTTTTGAATATTCGACCAGGAAGGTATTCGGATAAATCGGATATCCGAATCATGTGTTATTACTAAATTTTATATATTTTTTTTAGTATTCAGATATCAGGTTAGTAAAAAAAGGAATATTCAAATTCCTGCACTGTATACCAATACTGTTCAGCTATTCGGATTATTCAGATATTCAGATTATATTTGTCCCAGGCCTAATGAATATATTTTTACTTTGAGATATGGAATACAAAAATATTACATACTTATAATGACAAAACAACAAGTCTGTAGAGTAATGTTATGTAAACTTTTAGTATGGTAAGACCTAATCTACATGTACATGTACATTGTAGGTAAAGATGATTAAATACAAGGCAATTGTAGCTATTTTGACTTCTAGAACTATGCCTACTGATACACCAATAAATGCCAAATATTTCTAATTTTAGAAGCAAACTTTCTACTATTATAAGGTTTTAGTATGCACTGGTATCTTATTTATTGTATTTTTGTTGATGACATGTTCTACAAAGTACATACTGGACTAGATCTTAGTATGAAAACAAAACCATTTGAATTCCTGCACATCGTAAATTGTTCAATGTACTTGAGTCGAAACATATCTGTAAGTGTACACTTTGGAATGTGATCTTATACATAAACATATTTGTTTTTCTATTTTGTGAACAAACAAAAAAAGAAGAGAATTGATCACCTTGACTTTGCACATTCTCCCAGAGAGGTCGTTGACACCAAACTTCCTGATGACCCCACATCCCATCTGCCAGCATCTGTTTATGTTGCCATGGCAACAACCATGACCTGTTGAGGTTAGGTAGGAGCAGCAGGGCTTCTGCCTGTGATAGCAATATCCCAGTCCTATGCATGGATGTTTCTTGTCTAAACTAAAGGGCCTAGTGACAAGCATTGTATGCAGTAGATTGTTCGTGTTCCAGTTTCCAAATTTGATGATATATAAATGGGGAGAAAGATCTAGAAGAAATATTATACAGCAACATTAAATGTATAATCATGTGCAGCAGAATGAAATATCTAGATGCAGGAGACGAGCAAAGGCTAGCGTCTATCAATGGATGGCTTATTTATGTCATTTTGCAAAGATATACGATGTATAGACATATTTTGCTTAGAACTTGCATTCAGATATATGTAAATTTAAATGCTTTCAGCCTATTTATACATTGTAGGTCTCGCTTTGATGCCACAACAAACCGTTGTTTAAATAAATATTGTATACAATTAGAATACATTATTATTGTATAAAGATGCTCCAAAGTCCCATGGGGATAACTGAATTGTTTTTAGCTTATAAATCACAATGCATTGTATACATGTACACAAAGAAAACAGGTTTGATAAAGATCAGTTCTGATTTGGTTTAATGATAAATTACACTAGGTAAAATCATTCAATTTATTTCATGCATACAGCATAGGAATAGGATTTCGTTTTTATTCTAAATGTTCATTACATGTCTACAGGCAAGTTTATTACATGTTTTTGTTGCTGCATTCTTTGCAAATAATACATTTTTTTTTGTTTTAACAAAAATGTAAATTATGGTTGATACTAAAAAAAACATGGCATTGCTATGCCCTTGTAATGAAAAAGAAACAGCAAATACCTTAAATATTTCACATTTAGCTGCCTTCCTTAGTTCCTCTCTTGGCAAAAAAGGGAAAATAGAAATAAAATGAGCGATTTCTGTAACCAATGCAGCATTCAAAGGCATTATGTTAAAATATTGTCGCTTGAGAAAGAGAAGGGCTCCAAGTCACTTTTTGTATTCTGAGATATAGAAACCCAATATAGCTCTCTTCCATTTAAGATGAATATTCCCCAAACTATCGATAATTATTGTCTGAAAATTTGGCACCATATAGAGATGGCTCTGATTAGCTAGATGGTGTGCAGAACTCAATTTAGCAAAAATCTACTGAACGCCCTTCTTACTCTCACACGACGATATAATCTGCTGACATAGTGCTTTAGAAATATAATTTGCAGAAGGGCTTATTGCGACAGGAATGGTAGTTGTAGGGGAAGCAAACTAAAATGTCAAAATAGGGGATATTTGCAAAATAGTTAAATCTTTGCCTCTCTTGCCTGCGGACATTTTGCACGCTGATATTGATTGATATTATTAAATTTAAAGGCATGCTTGACATTATTTGAAGTGCATTCATATGCATGAGATCAGATTGCTAAATATCCCAGAAAGTTAAAAGGGGATGTATAAATAGAAGTGTAAAATACAATAATACTTTATTTTCCACATTTCTGAAAACTTCAATATTGAATTCAGTGATTAACCACAATCTCTCACCATGATTTCTTTTCCATATTCCATTTAAATTTTAAAGTCACTGAATCTCAACTTGAAGTTAATTCAATTCTAAGGTTTTCTTTAACAAGTCTCCATCTGCTTATACGTGTTGTCCAAGATTTTCAATATTGAATTATATTCACAATGTTCATTGAATGGTTTATGTTCAAAATAATGATGAACTTTATATCACTTTAAATTTTTGCAATTGTAGAATTGTTTTTTTTTTAAACACACATGCCAGCTAATTTTTTTCTTCAGGGTAGCACAGTCAGGCAAGTAAAATAATTGAAATAATGTTAAAATCTTGACAACTTAAGTACCAATTAGCCCTTTTACCAAAATGCACTTGTAAGCTTGTACTTCGGTCTATTCTATTACATTCATGTAAGGCAGACATTTAAATGTGCACCTGGAAAGTGTCAGATATTGCCCAAAACTACATTTGAGACTTCAATCCTATACCAAAATCATTGTAAGATATGTCCGAATGATGTCCGAAAGTTTCATTGAAAAAGAAAACTGCTTTCCTGGTTAAAAAAAGCGAAAATTTGCGTCAGCTTTTACAACAAATTACTGTATAATGTGCATGAGGTTTATGAGCTGAATGATTATCAATGATAGATATCGTCATACTAAAGGGACATTAAACAAAATCTAACCCTTTTTTATTCTTCTCTTACCATAAGCCAAACAACACGGTAGAAGAGAAATGTGGAAGCTCCAAGTAATTTTCGTGGAGTTAGACACTTTACTGGTTTCACTTTAAGCATAACTCCTCAGTAGAGTCTCTATTGCTGCGACGACGCCCTAACATCTTCAAGTGATTCCATTACACATGCACTACGGTCTTTGGTAGCTCATTGAATATAAATGAGTGTCTGATGGGTAATATCAAATATTGATTCCCTCAATCACGGCTTTAGGATGAGACTCAAACCTCTGGTGGTAACTACATTACATGTATGTGTACATGCATGTGGTAATTGTGTAGGTCTTTGGAATATGTATGAGCAAGTTGATAGTTCTTATAGTTGAAAATATGTCTTATTTATGGTATTATAAATATGGGAAGCTAGCTATTAGGGGCCTTTTTTGGCCAGCAGTCAAGTGCTCAATTTGTGCCCAGTTTGTAGGCTACAACTTGTATGGATTTTGTTTGTCATTTTTCTCACTTTTTATTCACAATGTACATGTAAGTGACTGACTATAAAAGAGGAAAAACAAACAGAGGACATTCAGTACATGAAATACCAAACAATGATGCAAATCAATTAGAGTGCTGTATTATTTGTGCCTATTTTGGGTAATAAAACATGTCTACACCCTTGCTATTTAATGCCACTAATAATGAAACTGATATTGATAGTTATAGGCTTATAGCAAGCCTCTCTGTCATAAGGAGTGCCTCATTCTCTGAATGGAGTCTCTTATGCATAATGACAAAGAGAAAGATGCAAGATGTCATGTGATTTCCATCCGAGAGAAACACACCCCTTTATGTATACCATCAGGTACCGCTGTAGCCTCTCTATCCATTCCATTAGAAAGGAAGAAAGAATAAAAATGCTTCTGAAGTTTATCCTAATAGCTTTTGCTCTGTTAAAGAATCCAGAATGGATTACAGTTGTCAGGTAAAATATACCAATCTGAATGGAAGAAAACAATTGGGAAGCGAAATAGAATGAGATAAAACGGAGAGCGGTTGAAGCATAGAGAAGGCCATTTGAGCATGGCATTCGTCATGCATTAAAAGGGGAATAAAGGTAGAAAACAGTCCATTTAGGAGAGTTGCAAAGGTCACTATCATATTAACCCACTGAGTCTCAAGCCAGAGGTACCTGTTCCGGAGGTTAAGGATCTACATGGTAAACGTGTGATATTTATTGAATCCTTTGAAAGGGTTAATTTTGTATGCATGCAGCTTTAAAAAAGCAATTTAAAGTAGAGTTTAGCAATACGTGTTACTATAGTATCAGTATTGGATGGGATGGTCATAGTTCAATAGTATAATTCACACAAAAAGGGGGAAAGGAGAAAATTAATTCGAGAAAAGAATAGAAAATTAACCAGCATGAAGGTTGACTGAGGAAGAGGGATAGATCAGTTCTGGGCTGGAGTGAAGCTTTGAACCTCTGAACGTTCACATTAAGGTCAGAGGCTCTAATCACTTGTGGCTGAAATGCCTCTTATCGTATGAAATGCTAAATGTGGGAGTGAAAGAAATGCAAGATATTTAAAGTAAATTAATATGTCACAAGTTCTCAGAATTACAAGTAAATTTATGTCATAAGTTGATAAATGTAGTGAACGTAAGAAATGGACTTTGAAATGGATGATATTTAAATGTCCATGACAAACACAATTACAATGTCCATCCCTCTGTTCATTGTATCTATGGTAACCTAGATTGTTCCGATGCACCAATATGATCATACATTCATGGGTGTTGAATTTTTTATAAATGTCATATATTTTTATCATGTGGTTAATGATTTATTGCCATAAAATGAAAATACCCATGCCCTTTAATTGTGTTCAGAATAATTTAAAAATGAGGTATACTATAGTGCTTGAAAATATTTTGCACTGGTAGCCTACTACATGTAAGGCAAGTGAAAAACTTTTCAAATTTGTATGGCTTGAAAACAGAATGTACATTAGTATAGCCCCAAACTGAATAATAAAAAAGGCTTGTTATATTTGGTTGCACAAACAGGCAAGTCACGTTTCACATAAATATAATTATAGGAATATATATTTGTTTGATGTAATTATGTATAATGATGTACATACTTACTTTTTCATAAAAGTAATTCAATGTTTTGTAAAACATAAAATAGAAAACCCCTAAAAGTCTAGTGGCATGTATATCCATGAATACATTGTATACATGCGTGTGACATTTTGGAATATTTAATTTGTTTGTTGATTACTTAATACTATCAAACGATTGTGTGCTTTTAGTGATGTCAGTGCTGTGCATGTAGGTTAATTGATTTTATAATGCTAGAAATGACTAGTAGAATGTCTATATTCCAGGACTAATATTCATAAAACCACACAAGCTTTGTTTCATTCTAAGTCTAAGTCTATGTTAGAAAATAGGGAAAAGTACACAACATATAGTTTCTTAGCCATTACTCTGGGTAAGCATTTATTACAGAGCTTCTAACTCGATCCTAGTTGGCAACTAAAAGGTATATTATCTTTTAAAAAGAGCTTAGAATGGAACTAAACTGGAATGGTTTATCAATATGGGCCCTGGAGATAGATGCTGCTGCTGTCGACATAATAATGACTTTTTGCAAGTGCTGTGATGATAGAATAAATAGTTTAGTCCTGTCATTATGTGTGTTTGCTGTGATTTATTCTCTTCTTAGAATAGCTGTCAATCTTATACTTAAAATGTAATATTTTGAATTTCTGGTAGAGTTAGAAAATATTATCTATGTTCATGTGATCAAATTACATTTTTAGTCTGTAATCCATTCTACTCACATTTTGTTAATAAGTACTGTATGTAATACACACAAAAAGACAATGTTAATATAGTATGGTGTATTTTATTCCAACATATTCCACTCAGGAAAACATTTTCCTATAAATTCATAATTGTAGTCTCTAAAAAGATTGAGAAAATGACATAATGTTAGTATTTGGAAAAGTGTATAAATATGCAACAAATAAAGGCAAATATTTAGTATAGGATATACAATGTAGCAGCCCAACATATTCCATTGGAATCAAACTGATGCTTATCAATACTTAATTTGTAGCCTTTTTATTGCCTTCAAAATAGCTCTAGAAATGAAATGACGAGTACAAAGATGCAACAAGTAAGAAAAATATTAGTTCATCCTGCCATCTTCTAGTGAAAACAAATTACTGCTTGTCAATTCCTAAGGCACTAAACATATCAATTTGATGTCGTGAGGTAATATTTTTCACTTCAATATCATCTTGGGTCATTGATGATGGTAAATTAATCAGTATGATGGCAAGTACACTATATGCAGTGTTTACCCTTTGAATGCTCTATATGCAGTGTTTACCCTTTGAATGCTGCTGGTAATTCAAGCTCACATATTCTATGGTGAATCTACACATTGACCCTGCATGAGTTAAGTGTGGTGTCGGCAATGGTGGATAAAATTCAATTGGACTTGGATGAATAGGGGGTGGAATCACCAGGGCAACGTGTGCAGGAGTAAAAGAAAGAATGCATTTTTTCTCGTTTGAAAGCACAGCGTAACCATGGCAGTGGAAACCATTACTCCAGTCTCAATGGTGGAAATATCAGAATAAATTAGATGTTTGTGACTTTGTGTATTGTAATTTGAATTAGGGAAAGGTTGGCTGGAATTGTATACAAATCATGGACTGACATACATGTAGGAAGTGTGTAAATATGTCATGTGTGAAAAGTTAAACATTTGGCATTAAAATTGAATATGCATTGAAATTTGAAGAAGAAAAAGGGGAAATTTAAGATGATTTTTTTTTCATTTTCAATGGTCAAATTTTGCCTGTATTAGAGACCATCTGTGTACATACAGGTTGCTAAAAGAAGGAGATTACATACAGGTCATTACAGGAAGCATGTCTAAAATAGTCTTATATAAATACAACACATTTTTACCAGCTTTGCTGGTCTACAGTGATAGCTACATTGTATATAATTAGACAGATTGTACTGTAAAATTATTGATTTAGGAAGACAACCTTTCTTTTTTGCTTTTTAAAATATTTGTTGTGAGGTTACTAATAACTATATTCGGAGCCAAAGAAGAGTATAAAACACGATTGCTTACATTAGATTATATCACTTGACAAAGTGTTGCAGCGGCACACGAAACGTCGTGATCTTTTAGATTCCTTGTTGACCATACATTGCGAGACAAACGAATATCACTAGCGATATTATTTTCGAAACTTTATTTGGTTTTGCCTCTTCTCATCATTGCTAAGGATGCTTAGGTTTTACTTACTGTATTTTGTGTTACTCTACCTGCTTTAGTTATTTTTGTATGATTTTTATTATTGCGTAAATAAGAATCATATCTTTGTATCCTCATACCTGTAAATAGGTTGTTTTTGACTGGATATTTAATTAAGAGAGACAGTTTTTTCTCTCCTTTTGTATTACTTTTTTCAAGTATATAATGATTTCATTTTGTCTTGCCTTTCTCAATGTTGCATAGGACGTGGACTGCTTGGAACTCACACAGATACGTGACACAAGGACAGGCAAATATGCCCTCACCCCAAAGGTAAGGTTGCTCTCATCATATACATATCTTCCATTAAAGTGATCCATTACCTCTATCAAATTCAACCAAAATCACTTGGAGCTTTCACACTTCTCTTGTACCTGGTTAATTGGCTTATGGTAACAGAAGAATGAAATGAATTGTGGAGATGTTTAAGATTGAATTGAAAACGTTGCAGAATGTTATTCTATTGTAGTCAAGAGTATCCACACTCGGATACTTAAATCGTTCATAGTATCCGAATTTTAATACCTAGAGCCAAACGATTTGAACGATTTGATATCCACTGTCTCTCTTTAGACTAGGGTAACATAACGAAAATAAATATCATAAACAACTTAGAAGAATCGATTTTCGATACTATATCCGCAATGAGTAATATATTTACTATTAACTTAGAAGAATGTTAGATTGATATTGGTAAATGATTTAAGTCTCAAATATAACTTTTGGAAAAATCTTATAAAGTTAATGTTAATCTCTTGCCTTTAGGAACCCGTTGGGCTATGAACAATGTCTATTGGGATTTTAGAATCTCGATGGGATCGGGTTAATGTTTGCATCAACACTCATTGTGAAATTCTAAAATCATTTTGATACCACCAAATTTTAGGCTAATTATAGAGAAATTGCAAGAACCATGCGGAAAATTGTTTCACTGTTGAAGATAGTATTTAGATTTACTTCTGCCATAAATTATTTTGTTACAGATACCAAACATGAATACTTCATATACCATAACAAAAAAGATAATGAAAAATGTTACTGGTTCGAGTGCAAAAGATCACATTTTCACCAGTTTATTAAACTGAAAATACCAAGAATACAGCACTATGAAAATTGTGTCCTAACACTTTTTATAAATATGGAGGTAAACAGGAAATACACTGGAACCTCTTTATAACAAAGACCCCGGTTCCATGAAAATCACATTCTTATATCAGGGAAAAATCTTGGATCAGCAACAGTTCCTTGTAATAACAGGGTTTCCTTTTATCAGAGCTCTTTATAACAAGTTACATACATGTAGTTTAAATACAGAAATGATTCTTAACATAATGTACCCTCCACCCAGCATCAATGGTAAAAAAAGGTCTGTACATATACTTAACCTTGATACCTTGTACAATCTCAACAATAGAAGACTGACAAGCAATGAACAAGTGTAAATGTGAAAAAAGAAAACGGCATGCTGTATTCGTGCATTTACAATAACAGACCAGCCTCCATATGAGAAAAAATACACAGGTAGTGTCAACGAAAGAAAATAATATAAAGAAACATATATACGCTTACAATTTAGTAACACGATATTGTGCTACGAAGATCTAGTTTCTGTGTAAACTAAAATATAGCGGTAATAGGCACGATAGTGGATTACAAAAATAGTAGAAATGTAACAAGACAATTGAACTGTTGCAATGATAACAATATTCAAAGTATTACAGTGAAAATAAAGAAGAAATAGTCCTTTATATAATCACAATAACAGGAAAACTAGTGCAAGAAAACAATAGGTGTAAATGTGAGAAGGAAGACAGCAGCTAGCTGCCAAATCTAGCAAGGTTGCCCCAGTTATGTCTTAGGTGTAAACAAATAATATTGTTTATTTTTACTCTCTACAAAGCAATTCAGAACAAGTGTTTTCTTGGTGCATTTCTTTTGAAATTTATTTGTAAGAAAGTGTGTTTTCATACATATGTACAGCACGTTTGCTGCTTTGAAAGCACCAAATTACAAGTACTTGTAGAATTTATTTCAGACAGAAAAAGCCGTAATTTGATTACCAATGTTTTTTAATACAAACAACATAATAATATTCTAGAAAGTTATAAAACCTCAGAACATACCAAATATTTGTATAATATGCACAATGTTACAAATCAATAAGGCAGTGGAGTGAAGTAGGTTGAAGAAGATGCTTGCCAATCTAGTTCAAGAAATTACTGATGAAATAAAAACATACTAAAGATAGTACTAAAACATACTAAAAGATAAGTAAAATAATGTTGGAAGGCAGATAAATTGTGAAATTATGTTATATTTTACATATCCCAACATATTTTGAAAAACAAATGTGTGCTATGAATCATATTTCATCAAGTAACACGCACAACAAGTCAGGAAATAAGATACACCAGTATAATAATCAACATTCCCTTTAAAGTTATCATATGATACTGGTACCTTGTTTTACTATTAACAATTAGAAATATCAGGGTATCTTAGATAACTACAGCATTGATAGCCATGTTTGCTGTTATTTGTACACTAGATTCTATTCAATATATCCAGTCAAATGTAAGGCAATCTTGCTTTAAATAAATTGGAAATATGACCTGCGAAAACCATGTTTATAACAATTTGTATTCATGCCAAGATAATTTCAATTAGATGCCTTATAAAGAAAGGAAAACTAATATTATTTGAACATGATGCTTGCCAATCTAGTTCAAGAAATTAATGTATGCAGGTTGGAGTACTTGTATACTAACTTTATAAAGACTTACATGTACTTCAAGAACGCATGATTTAAAAAAAATTTTGGACAATGTATGGTTACCAAGAAGTATAAACAATTACACATGTAGGAGCCCTGAAAGATATTTGCCTTCATGTCTCAGAAATTTTAGACCATTTATTTTTCAATTCATGAAGTGTATATCTAATATGTATCCATGTACTTGAAAAATATTTAATACTGATGTAATAAAAACATATTAAAGATAGTAATTTGTAGTCCCTGAAGGTTTCAGTGGCAATCAATAACCGCCAAAGAACATGTATTGTACCCAATGTTAATAATTGTCTAATATACCCTATTACTTCTGTAGTGAATTTAATTTCCTGAATGTATCCGTCAGTAATTCACTTTAATCTCATGTCATGCAAAATGCAGCAAAAGATTGTTGGATAGGGAGAAGTAACAGATTGATAGCCAGTGTGAGATAGTGTGCCTGCCACTGGGAATGTCTGATAAGCACCTGTCCCAATCATACAAGTGATAATTAAGAGAAAGCTTTTTGATGACGAGCACTTCAGTCAAAGTGAGGGAGGGCGGAGGCAGATCAATTTGCCCAGTAGCCTCGTGCAAAGGAACCTTTTTTTAAATGACAAATCCAGGGCCTAAGAATACATTATGATGGTCTAAATAGACAACAAGCTGCCCTTTCTATAACTATGAGATGTGTGATTATCCATTTATTAGTTATACAGAAACAAAAATATACTGTGCACAATGGATTTACTACATTATCAATTAAGTTTATAAATTAATGTTATAACAATTGTTATTGAACTATATAGGTTGTTATTAATGGCTATTATCACTATTATTTTGATCATTACGTTTAATGTTTTGTTACAATTTTAAAATTGCTTTTCTGTGAACCTGCCTACAGTAGCCACTTTGTTTCCCTTTGGTGATCACTAAAATTCATTATACACAGGTTTGACTATACAAAGTTATGGAACCTGTATATAGAGTTCTAATGCTTGCATTTAGTCACCTTTTTCCGAAGCGGACTTTATAGACAAGTTTGCCTTTATATTATTGTTTATTTATGCATTTGATTCACATTTGAATACATTGTGTTTATTGCCACAGGATTCTAAGCTGAGTGTCCTGTGTGATATGGGCAGCAAGGATGAGGCCCTGGAGGATAAGACAGTCACCGTGGTCTACGGCTCCGACTTTGTCAACCTGACCTTCATAAACTTCTGTGCCACCTCCTCCAAAGTAGCACAGGTAAGAACTCAGAACTTAACCACTTTGAAGTATTCCATTCAGGACTCATATTTATAAAACCTTCATCAACGTCTGTGCAGCTTTTGGCACATTAGCACAGGTAAGAACTTAGACCACTTTGAATTCATCCATTCAGTACTGATTTAACACATATTTTGGTGAGGGAAAAACGTGTTATACAAAAAAAAAAAAAAAAATGGTGGCCCAGGTGTCAATGGTCACAAGAAACAATGTTAACACACACTTTAGTGTACTGACAGAGAGTACTAACACTCTCTTCTCTTGGTGATGTTGGAAGAACTCGTCTTTTATCACATGCCTGCATTTCGACCAATTGCCAGGCTCGAAAATTCATCCGAGGGATATTGACATTTTGGATCCTGTGCCTTTTAGGACTTTTCCCATATTATGTAATGACTGATAAACTGGACATAACTTATTAAGTCTTGTCAATTTCTATAAATGACTTTCCAAGGAGGAGCTGTGTTGGTAACTGGAGTGGATTTACAGATGTATTTTTTGCACATTGTTTTAATAGTAGTAATCTCTAACGGGCAAGATGGCATCTGTATCCTGAGCATTTGTGGGTAGATTCCCAACATTAGATAGGGTGTCAATGGCCTCTAGTATATGACTTATATGTAGACACTCTTGTCTTGCAATCTAATTGGTGGCTTTACAAGGAGAAAGTGAGTGGAGAACAGGGATTTGTTTTTTTTCTTTCGGGGCACTTTTCAAGTTTGTCTGTATTAAAATGGCACTTTAAAATTTGTTTTATATTTACATGGGCTCTTTCATGATTTTGTGGGGCTCTCATGGGCATTTTTGGGGCTAGATTTATTGATCCCCATGTATTTTTCCCTGGTGGAGACTCCAGTCAATCAACGTTGATGGGTGTGTTTGCAGACATGAATCTGGAGAGTCAATTCTCACCTCTTTAGAGAGTTGATTACCACATGTTGACAGGGAGATAGAAAGTGCCAAGCTGTTATGTCTAATATGTGTTGATTACATTGTCATTAAAACGGGGAACATCTTGAATGAATCAGGTAATATGATCAAGTTAGACACATGGAGTATTCGTTACTTGAATCTGTTCCCTATTTCGGAGTGTTGAAGTTCAATAACCCATGGGCCACTGAGCTTGAGATGGTATAGGCTATATTCTATGGAAAATGTGCATTATATTGAAAAACAAAAGGTGCTGAATGGGTTAAATGACTAAAGTGCCTTCAAAGAACAGGCAAATCTTTAAAGTGAACCATTAACTTTATATTTCCCCAAAAAATTAATATTTGAGACCTTCAATCAATTTTATTGTAGATTCTTGAGAATGATATGTGAAATTTGGATACTTTGGACAATTGAATATCCACATTCGGATACTCTTGACTACGGTCGAAAGCATCTATAGACGCTCTTAAATTCAATATGGAGACATTTGAAAACTCAAAACCCATTTAATTCTGCTGTTACCACAATCCAAACAACAAGGTACAAGAGAAGTGAGAAAGCTCCAAGGGATTTTGGTTGAATTTTACAAAGTTAATGGATCACTTTAACAAGATGTAAGATAAATAATAAAAAGGTTACATTTAGGTGAATGAAATATCAATAAATGGAAGCTTTGCAGAAGAACTAGAACAGGATATTGAGTTTTATCCCTTCAGGTTGGATATCATTTTATTTTGAAAATCATAGTGAAAACCTCCAAAGCATAGATTAGCTATGCAAATTGATGTTCCATATGAATTATGTTAAGACAATTACATATTTGTTACATATTCAAATCATTGAAAATGCTAGTAAAGATAAACTTCAAAAATATGTTCATAGAATGAAATAGGAATCCATTGTTTATTTCATTTAGCTTGCAAAGAAAAGTCATATTTTATTCAGAATTATCATACTTATTGCTTTTTTTTTAGAAGCTTTATGTACACGTGCATTCCATCCTTTGTAATGTCTATTCCAAATGAGAAGCAAATATGATGACAGTAAAAGCCTGATAGAGTTTTTAAATTATATTTTGAATTAATCACTGAGCCACTTTTAATGAATAATCTATACATTCTTAATCCATGTATAATGTATCCAGTTTATGTTCAAGTTGGCATTTAACTCTCTCTACCCAGGAAGCAAATCATAGTATGCGTGAAAAGCGATAGATTTTCTTAGAAACTGTTTTTCCCCAGGGACTTGTATCATTACAGTCACAGGTACATGTATTAGTATTGTCCTGTATCATTTGGTATCATCATCAAGTATTTATGATCCATAAATCGTTGAAATTGCCTATTCTTGTGATGTAATTCTGTGTTTGAACAGAGCAATCATTTTTTTTAGTGAATGTTAGGGTAATTTTGGTAATTTTTTGGTACTTTAATTTGTTTTTGTATGGATTAGTTTTATACTCCAATTAATAGCAGCCTGAGTTGGATGAGGCAGGGAGACATACTTGATGTTTAATGTGATTTAAAGGAATCCAGTAACATTGTCCAAATCCCCAAAAGTTACTATGACCGCTAGTGGTTTTCTCATACATTGTTGTTTTTTAGCTCATCCGGCCCGAAGGGCCCGATGAGCTTATGCCATGCCGTGGCGTCCGTCGTCCGTCCGTCCTTCCGTCCTTCCGTCCTTCCGTCCGTCCGTCCGTCCACAGTTTTCAAAATGCTTCTTCTTCGTTATTTTTCAACCGATTTTGATTCTGATTGTTTCATAAGATAGGGCTAGGAGGGGGATTTAAAACTTCTACACAGAATCGTGAAATTCATTATATATGCTAATTTATGAAAATTTATTCGAAATCACAAAAAATGCTTCTTCTCCTTCATTTCTTGACCGATTTTGATTTGGTTTGCTTTACTCCAATTAATAGCAGCCTGAGTTGGATGAGGCAGGGAGACATACTTGATGTTTAATGTGATTTAAAGGAATCCAGTAACATTGTCCAAATCCCCAAAAGTTACTATGACCGCTAGTGGTTTTCTCATACATTGTTGTTTTTTAGCTCATCCGGCCCGAAGGGCCCGATGAGCTTATGCCATGCCGTGGCGTCCGTCGTCCGTCCGTCCTTCCGTCCTTCCGTCCTTCCGTCCGTCCGTCCGTCCACAGTTTTCAAAATGCTTCTTCTTCGTTATTTTTCAACCGATTTTGATTCTGATTGTTTCATAAGATAGGGCTAGGAGGGGGATTTAAAACTTCTACACAGAATCGTGAAATTCATTATATATGCTAATTTATGAAAATTTATTCGAAATCACAAAAAATGCTTCTTCTCCTTCATTTCTTGACCGATTTTGATTTGGTTTGCTTTATCTGGTAGAGCTAACTTTGGTACACTAAACTTCTACACAGAATTTTGAAATTTTTCTCCATTAATTAATTATGGTAATTTATGCAAATTTATTCCAAAAATCACAAAAAATGCTTCTTCTCCTTCATTTCTCGACCGATTTTGATTTGGTTTGCTTTATCTGGTAGAGCTAACTTTGGTACACTAAACTTCTACACAGAATTTTGAAATTTTTCTCCATTAATTAATTATGGTAATTTTTTATTTATTTATTTATTTATTGATTTTTATTATTTATTTATTTATTTATTTATTTATTTATTTTTATTTTTATTTATTTATTTTTTTTTATTTAAAAAAAAAAAAAAAAAATTTTAATTTTTTTTTTTTTAAATTTTTTTTTTCCCATGTTCCTTCTGGGGCGTCAAATTTATATATTTTTTCACTCTATTTTTTTTTAAATTAATTTTTATGTCCCTTCCAGGGCATCACATTAATATTTTTTGACCAGTTGAAAAGTGTACCACATGAAATTTGCGATATTTGATGTTGCGAGATGCCGGATGAACGCTACGTCATTGACGTTCTGGTTGTATTACCAATAATGGAAGCATGGAACACTTTTTGGTTTATTTCCCTTTCGTTAAAAAGATATTTAACATTGAAGTGTTAAGATTTTTAACTATCCACTTGATAATTAAAACTATGAACGTAGTCAGTGCAATGAGTCTGCGTATATCACTTTGCATTTTTGCTCATTACTCGGCCATATATCATCCATTTACCATGACGGATGTTCACACATTACGGAGCGGACATATCAGATCACAAAAATACTCATTTAATCAACCAATTATTAATTTTTCACTTGTCAACAAAGTTACTAGATCCCTTTAACTGTGAATTGATTTAGTGAAGAGTGGTTTCTAAGAAAATGTAGCGCCTATATATTCAAGTGGCTGTTTGCCTTAAAAGTCTGCTAGTGAAGTGACGCAAATCATGGCACATCATGGCACGCTTGAAGGCATTCATTCTTCTTAGAAACTACCTTCCCCAGGGACTAGTATAACATTCACTTGAATGTGTACATGAGCATTGTTTAGTCTCATCCTAGCTGTATATGGAATAAATCAGTTAAGGTCATTTATCTTGTACTAACAGAGTATTATATTACTGCTAGTAAATTAATTATTTGTTTATAGATTTATTCTTGTCCAATTTAACCTGTCTATAGGTATCAGAGTGATTTATTTATTCAAACCTAACTGTGTGTGTGTGTGTGAATGTATGTTGGTCTGTACATGAATCATTCTAATTTTTCCTGCAATTTTCAAACTTAAAAAAACACAAACAAAATGAAAATATAAATATGAATGGTCATGTAACACATTCAAGAACCGAGCATGGTGGCTTAGCGGTTGGAGTGGCCGCCTCATGCACAGGAGCTCCTGGGTTTGAACCCTGACCGGGTCATACCAAAGACTTAAAAAATGGTACCTTCTGCCTTCTAGCCAGGCGCTCGGCATTAATAGAATGGAGATGGGAAAGTTAAACACACAGAGTTACCAGAGGACTAGCTCCCCTCTGTAACACTCACTACATATAGTAGACATGTGGGCTATGGCTAATGAATCAGAGATAGGTGCCGCCTTATGTGCCAAATTTGGCATGGGAAGGAATTCAACTTTTTTTAACTGTAACACATTCACATGTTTCCTACTAGATTTTGCAAACCCCATATATCTATAGTCAATACATGACCCATTAAGTTCCTGTGGCAATGGGTAAAAGGGGTAATTCAGTTTTGCTTTAGAGGGCGCTTCAAGACAAAATTTTGTTCTGTGGCAATGACAAATTAAGTGTACAATTTGAAAAAGCACACAAATTTAATGACAGAATAAACTTTATTTGATCAAAATCAGTTCAAAAAACAGGTGAAATTGATGTACCTGATTGGAATAAATGTTGGGAACCAACATAATGTAAGAAAATAGTAATAAATCCTAGAATGGTTTTTAAATTGTTTTGATGATCTCTAAATAATTTAATTGAATAATTAATTTTTACCAACATCACATTCACATAATTACTTTGATACAAAATGGTTAAAACTTGATATGTCTGGAGGTTGGAGGGTGCCCTCTTGTATCAACAGCTAATTTGTAGATGTAAACAGCCCAGTAACCGATTCATTTTTATGTTATTCTAGCATTCAAGAATCTTTAAATTATAAAGTTTAGTTTTTAATGATCATGTAACGGATGATTTTAGTTACTAACATTCTGTTTGACCAGAAGTGTAAGTGCCATCCCTTATTTATCAATTAATTTTTGTGTAAGAGATCAATTTACTTTGCATCTTGTTACATCTCCTTGTTGAGATCATAACTTGTATTGCTTTATTTCATTAGGTAACCGTAATGCCAAGTTGATGTCATTATATTTGGTAAGAGTCAGAATCTTGTCCAGTGTGTACCTTGTTTTCATACAATTAATTATCTTCTTGTCTAGAAAGGGATTCCCCCTCTGGTTGTAAGAGACTTGGCCCTCCTTGTCAGAATCAGAACTTGTAATTGCTTTATCTCATTAAGTAATGAAAGTTGATGTCATTATGTTTGGCAAGAGTCAGAATATTGTTTAATACAATCTACATCCTGTTCTGTAAGATTAAAATGAACCATGAACGTTGTCAAATTTAACTAAAATCACTAGGAGCTTTTACACTTCTCTTGTACCGAGTTTGTTGGCCTATAGATGGCAACAACATAATGAAATAAGTTTTGATCTTTCAAATGCCTCATACTAAATTAAAATCAATAGGCAGTAGTTGATAAAATACATTA
Organism: Echinarachnius parma; assembly: GCA_037951105.1. NCBI lineage: Eukaryota > Metazoa > Echinodermata > Echinoidea > Clypeasteroida > Echinarachniidae > Echinarachnius > Echinarachnius parma. The sequence continues at coordinate 443,625 of JBAMJV010000256.1, read as the reverse complement.
GTTTTCACCCTTTTCGCTAGTTAAACAGTGTCCTTTTTTTGCTGAAACTATCACAAAATATTCAGAAGAATCTCACAATGCTATAGTATTAGTATATGATTGAAGCCTCAAATACCACCTTCAGAAAACCCTTACAAGTTAATGGATCACTTTAATTCACTTCGCATCCATGAGGGATTCTCCCTCTGTATGTAAGAGAATTAGTCCTCCATGGTAGGATCAACAATATCATTGATTCATTTCATTAGCCATTAGGTAATGCAATTTTGCATCATGTTGGGACAGTCAGAATAACACAATTACCCTTCCCTATGTTTTTAAACAATTTGGAACTAGCCTATCCTTAAAGGGGAAGTTTCCACACCTTCTCTTTACTTTTGATTAAGTTCTCTACACATTAAAACAGAATGTCATGCAAATACAATGTATGTACAACATTGTCCCTCTGGGCAAGGGAGGAGCATCATTCAAAGTCACTCGCTGTACGGGCTGATGAATGGGATTAGCCCGTACAGCGAGTGACTTTGAATGATGCTCCTCCCTTGCCCATAGGGCAAACGTTGGACATATTTGCATGGGATTGTTAACTCCTTGAGTGCCAAGCTCGCATTTTTGCGAGTTACACTCGAAAGTGTTAGTTTGTAGAGAACATTATCAAAAGTAAATCATAGGTTGGGAAACTTCCCCTTTAACACTTGTTTTGTGTATTTGTGTATTCCTTGATTGAACATATAATTGTCAGTCATATAATCTGTTTACCACAGTTTGTTCAAGCTATAAGGACATTATGAACTACATGGAGATATGTGCACAATTGATAACAAACATGTATCACAGGCACATATTAAACTATGACTATGATCTAAGCAAAATAATCCCACATATACAGTATGTTTAACTGGATCTCTTTTTATAACCGGGATACAGTGCACACCAATGCTGTTTCTCTTACTAAATCTACATATTAGTGAAAGTTAAAGTCAAATTCTGTGGTAAAAACAGGGTTGTTTAATTTCATTGGGCATCTGAGGAATCGAATCGGCCAAAGTCTTTTTCTAAGAAGGAAGATCTAGATTTGGAAACCAGTGCCACTCCTCGGGCTATAATGAAGAATCATGAAGTCGAGCTTAATTTACCGTAAGCTCATTCTGGGGAAACAGTGTGGCTATGAATGCCTCCAGGGCATGAATTAGATTTGTTTGTCAAGACAGATGTCTGCGTCGGGTAACATGACGTCATGATTCCATACCTCCATAGTACGCCTACTCATTTATCGCCTTAACTAATTCCGGTGTTACTGTTGCCGTCTCGATCCTAATGTTGACATTTATGACTCTGTGCCTCTTTATGTAAATCTCCTTCGTTACGCAAAACTACATGTAGTCTAAATTCAAGTGATGTTGTAACTCCTTACATCCATAATGTTACATGATTTTTATGACAATAAACGTATCTTGATTTAGCCACACATTTACGTATACTCCTTAATGACATTATTTAACCAGTTCTGGTTATGAAAACAACTTCAAATGTTATGTATGATTATCGGGATGATGGACTTGAAGTATGAATGGTTAATTTGGCATGACAGTTTTGAACATCAGTGTTCATGAGCTCATAAAATATTTAGCTTCATTTGATTATTATTGTTACTGTACTTCTAAAGAGGATTATTATAATGAGGATTCTTTTTTGTTGACATTTTCACCAAAATTGTATATTTCTCATGAAATCTGTATACGTGTGTGTTTCCACCCTAGTGTGACTCATTTTGAATGTTGCTGCCCAATAAACTATACAGACTGTCCCAGAAAAAACGAAACCGGGTTTCATGGCAGAAATTTTCTGTCATAATGAATAATTTCTTTGATGATATATATATGTCTGAAAAGCTCTGTGTCTCTTCTTTCATTTGATGTACAACTTATGGCACATAATTCACGCAAGACTGAATTAGAACAATGGAAAGAGGTGTTACCAAAATTCGATTTGCGCGCAGAAATTGCAAGTTTGGGTGAGGTTTTGGGGTGAGTTTTAACGGTAGTAAACGTACTTATTTTGAGAAAAGACAAACACCTCATACAAATACATAATTTTATCTTTTATATGACACCTCATGATTAAAAAATAAATGATTTATGCCAGAGAACGAGTACAATGAAATCATGCTTGATTCCAGCCCAAATGGGTAATTTTCCTGATCTAGCCCGTTTCCCTGATCCCCATGTTTGTGTAAATTCACTCATGCATCAAAGTCCATTGTCAGGAAAGGTGAGCGACTTCTTATTCAACTTTCACTCATTTGGGCAGAAATCAGGCATGGTTTTATTGTACTCGTTCTCTGGCATAAATCATTAATTTTTTTAGCATGAGGTGTCATGTAAAAGATACAAATATGAACTTTCATGTGGTGTTTGCCCGTTTTAAAAATAAGTACGTTTACAACCCTTAAAACTCACCCAAACTTAAAATTTATGCGTGCAAATGGAATATTGGTAACACCACTTTCCATTGTTCTAATTCAGTCATGCTTGAATTATGTGCCATAAGTTGTACATCAAATGAAAGAAGAGACACAGAGCTTTTCAGACATATATATATCATCAAGGAAATTATTCATTATGACAGAAAATTTCTGCCATGAAACCCGGTTTCGTTTTATCTGAGACACGGTGTACAGATAGATGCATGATCAAAATGGAAATGCAAAGAGATATTAGCTTTAAATAGATTTCAATAGATTATAAAACAAATTGTATAAAATGTATACTGTATTTCTGTTTGTATTAAAAAAAGGTTTTAATTTTCTTCATTTTAATAAACCAGTAGATATCATAGACTGGGGTCTATGGGAAATGTTGAATTATGTTTGTTAAATGAATAGTGTACAAGATAACATTTAAATGACTACTTTGTGTGTTTAATGTATAAATGCTTTCCCACTAATCAATAGTTGTCCAAAGTGCTGTTCACTATTTTATTGCAAATTTATTTCACATCTTTCAAAATAAAAATATAGAATAATATACAGTACATATATATAGAAGTGCTAGTATTCCGTTGAATCAATTTGATTTCCTCTGAAGTGCAATCATTATAATCTTGAATGTTTCCAAAAAACAACAACTTATGATTATGCTTGCGGTGGCAGCAAGTGTGCTAGAAAAAGGTGACACTGTTATGCAGCGATGTAAACGTGTTATATCACATGCTCCTTCTAAATGCCTGCCCCCTTTTCCATGTAATTGAACAGAAGAAACAAAATCAGTAAATGCTTTTTTCCGCCTTTGGATGCTTCTCGAAGAGATTGGTTTTTGATGGTGTTTTTCGTGGAAAGATTGGGGATCAAGTAGGATGTGATGCTGAGGATTTAGAAGAAATTTAGCGAAGAGAAACACTGAAATGTAATTTGAGAGGGCAGATACGTTAAGCTGATAAGTAGGCCATTGCTGGAAATGAGCCATTCCAATACTCTCATTTAGAGTAATAAGCGTATTGTGTGGCAAGGCACAGGTATACCGATTATACAATTGAACCTTATATGGTGTATTGCCTTTAACCATTGAGTACTAAGCCCAAATCTATTGAGAATGTATGTAACATGAAAAACAGTGGTGCAAGATAGTCGAGACTGATTGTGGGGGGGGGGGGGGGGGGGGGAACCCAATGTATTTCTATATTTTTTTCAAGGATTTTTGTTTTGTTTTGCCCACCATGCCACCCCCCCCCCCCCCCCCCCCCCTGTAGCTATGTCATTGATCAAAATTAGTTGTCTCTAACAGGTCTTTTTAAAAGCAGGATATAATTTAGCTTGATACTTCCAATGTTTGGTATACTAAAATTACATGTTTGTATAATTGCTAACAAATTGAAACCTTTGAAATTGAAGTAGAAATACAGATTAAAATAGTCAAAATACCAGTAGGAACAAAAATACCAACTCACTTGGGTCTGATGTAGGGGCATCTTTTTTGTTCATCTCTCTTTTGACGTGATTGCTGTTTGAAGCTATTGTGAATTTGTAATGTAATAGGATAGAGTAGTTTCACATCAGATGAAGATCACTGATTGTGTGTAATGTGTGTTAACTTATTTCCTATTTGAACAATTACGTGTTAAAATAGCACTTGTATACATTTATCTAACATTGTTCATATTGTTAATAGGTTGAATGTACTTGAAATAATTGTCAACATACACTAGCCGGTAAAAACTGGTCTTGGTGGTCTGACATCGACATCGCCAAATTTCTAGTGAAATTTCCTGTGAAAATGTCTCTTGAAAATTATGACTGATCCAAGAAATGTCTCCCTTATTGAGGATTTTACTGGACTAGATTGCATTGACTAAGGTTGTATACATGACTACAATTAAATGTTTTTGTTTAAACAATAATTACAAACGGCGCACATTTATACAGTCTTGCATGTATATATTGTGCATGTACAACAACTCAAAGTATGAATGTTCTGCCCATCTATTTTTCTAAAAAAAATTGGAGCCTGCCTGTCACCTGCATATGCATTTCCTAGCCATGATTTATCTAAAAATTCAAGATGTGTCAGGACAATTGTGTTTGCTGCTGACTTCTGAGTGATATTCACATTTTCAGATGACACTCGGACTGATTAGTGTAATCAACAAATGTATAGAAATTAAGCATTCTATAGTGTGTGGGAGGGAGGTGATTATATCAGTTCTTTTTTAAACTCATAGGTAAAAGCAAATTGTACCTTTCACTCCCGTCTCATTTCATTATCAAATCAGCAGAGATCTAATTGAATGCATTACGCTCATCTTAACGTTCCACTTTGGTGTAACCTTACAAACTTTTCAGAATGTTATTTCTCCTATTTCTTCCATGATTGAATAGAAAGAGTGTATTACATGTATGTTTTTCATAAAATTTGCCCACTTTCGGGTACATTTCTCTTTTGAAATATTCTTCTGCAGGATAAATATATGATGTACATGTTTGCAGGATTATTGTGGTATATTGGTTCTGGGGGGTGTTGGATAAAGAGTAGGGATTAATCACAAAGTTGCGTTTAATCCCAAGTTTAAAAATGTGCCTAAATGCGCAAATCTGATTGGTTCAAGTGCGCGCGTTTTCTGACTTGCGATTAATCGCAATTTTCTTCCATGATTGAATAGAAAGATTTTATTACATGTATGTGTTTTCATAAAATTTGCCCACTTTCGGGTACATTTCTCTTTTGAAACATTCTTCTGCAGGATAAAGATATGATGTACATGTTCGCAGGATTATTGTGGTATATTGATTCAGGCCCTTCAGCTATCAATGGGAAGGTCGAAGGTTTGATGCCCAACCAGCATGTGTGTCATTCAGCAAAACATTTGATATTCTAATTTGCCGTTCTCTTCCCAGTTGCAGTAAATGGGCACCTGGCAGGAAATTATTCGCCAAAATGCTAATGCTGATATCGGCTCCGATAAAGCCAGGGTAATATTAGTGCCTGGTACACCGAGGCACATTTGAACATGGATTACGATGGAAGTTCATTTTAAAAAACATTAAAATCATGACTTGAAGATTTCTCCTCTACCCTGATTTATTAGTTTTTCCAGAACTAAGTACGATAAAATATTTATTTTCTTTTTCTTATCAAACCATGACGGTATGACTTGTATCAAAAAGCCCTGTCCAGGATTATCTACAACTCAGCTGCAATGATTATGAAAACTCTTGCGTTTGTATGTGAAAGGGATTAGGGGTTTTAGTTTCATACATGTAATTCTCTCGATAATTGAATAATATAGTACTTGATAGAAAAACTAATTATACTCAGCTGCAATGATTATGAAAACTCTTGCGTTTGTATGTGAAAGGGATTAGGGGTTTTAGTTTCATAATTCTCTCAATAATTGAATAATATAGTACTTGATGGAAAAACTAATTATGTTACAATCCCATACAATAACATCCCATGACATTTTGAAAGGAAATGTTTAATGTAATTCTAAAACATGTATCAGCAGTAGCCTTTTTGATTAAAGTCTGGTGCTGTACTGTTTCAATTACCCCACAAAGCGGTTAACCTGTCACAATTTGTCTCAGCTCTGTTCAAATAAATGTTATGCTTGTTTCAGAATCTAAAATTGGGTATAACCCAACCTGCATCTTGATCTCACTACTTTAGGTTTTTTAAAATAGGATTGGGACAAGACTAGAGCTTGCGGAAATGCTCGGTGAGGGATAAACGAAGGGAGGCCCCTGCTTCAACTAACAAGCAAACAGCCCTGCAAGGAAAGATACAAGTGTAAAAAGAGAGGACATTTTAGAAAAGAGCTCTTCTCCACCTGGTATGAAATTTTGTAGAATAAATAAGAAGGGGATGTGGTGGGGGGTTTACAAGGGCTCTGCTCCCAATCCCAGGGACCTGTCTATGGCTTTATGAGAGGTTGTTTACCTTATAATAGTCAGACTATGTACGTGCATAAATGGTTGCTTAGAAATATTCCCCAATTGGACTGATCCAGATATCTTTTTGCTAACAAAAGATATAACTTAACAACGATGTTAAGGACAAAATAGTTAAAATTAAAGTTTTAGTGTGTCACTTTTTTACAAATGAAATTCAGAGCTTTTTTTAATGAACTTTTTAAAATTATTCAAATGGGACCTCATCCCCAATCCTAGCCCCAGTCCTTTAAATAATGGTCCTTTGGATGCAGTATTAGAGTAAACAAATATGACGTACACCAAATCTCATTGGTGTAATTTTTCATGAGTTTTAACAAAATCAAATCCTGCTTGTGATGTGTCCTAGAGTGTCAGTGATAGCACCTTCGATTTTCGGAGCCTTGGGCTATCACTGCACTGTATGAAGGACACAATCCAGAATGTGATGTGATGAGATCGCTTTAATTGAGAAGAACTTCTCAGTTCACTCTCTCTCTCTCTCTCTTTACATGGCCTTGATTATGTCATATTTTGTACTTCATAATGTCTAGGATAGCCACACCCTCTTTACCACCGCTCTTGGGTACCTAATCTGTTTGTTTGAACGTAGAAGGCAGAGAAGTAGAATTGTAGGGAGAGAGAGAGAGGGGGAGGGGGGGGGGGGGGAAGGAAAAGAGGAGACGGGGAAACCTGTTGAAAAGTAACAACTCATTGTATACAGTGTGAGTCAAAATAAACGAAACCGGACTTAAATAGCTTATGAATCCACAATTCTAAACATATATGTTGATATTGGTATCATAAAGCTTGGTAAATTGCCTTTAAAATGATATATCATACATTTTTATCGCTTTACGCTTTACGCTTTACGCTTTACCGAACACGACCTTATTATCCAAAGTCATGCAAACACTATCAGTGTCCAAGTTTGCCGTTGTCTTGTTCCATCATGAATGGATGTGTCTGTTTACCTTTTTTCAAAAGAACATTTCAAGAAAAGCGTAAAGCGCTAAAAATGTATGATATATCATTTTAAAGGCAATTTCCCAAGCTTTAACATGAAATTGTGGATTTATAAGCTATTAAAGTCCGGTTTCATTTATTTTGACTCACACTGTATATCAATACACTACTCAAAAGAGCTAATGGGAGAAAGAGAGTGAGAATGGGAAAATAAAAAGAGGGAGGAGGGGAGAGAGAAATAAATGTGATGATAAAGGGATAAAATTAGCAATTAGCAGTTAACAATGTTATGTGTTACTAAAGGAAAGAAGAGAGAAAGAGGGCGAGAGGGGATTTAGGGGAAAGAGCAAGATAGAGAGATGATATGTAGAGCGATGAGAAAAAAGTTAATAGAGAGAGAGGGCGGGGGGGGGGGGGGAATGTATTTATTGATAGAGAGAAGATGTAGTTACATTTATTAAAGAGATCTAGAATGGCCAATATAGCCAAAGCAAACATGGGTATGAAACAAGGGGAAAATTTGCCTGGCAAAAGAGTACTATTGAAAATGGAAATAGGTATGAATGATTGCCTTTAACCTTTCCATATCTTTAGAATTTTCCTGGCTGAAGGTCAGATGTTGGTGCATTTTGTAGATGGTGGAATGTTTCCATAGTTACCCGACAAATGTCGAAAATGGTAGAATTCTATGCATGTTCATTTGTTCATCTTAGTTCTCAAAATTCTTGTCTTGCTTTCCATGAATCTATGGATTAAGTTCTTTCAGGGCAACCTTTACATGAATAATATTATTAAAAAAACTTTTCCTACTGTAACGTTTTTTTATTGCATGAATAACGAATATTAGATCCTTTATCAAATATTACGCTTTGTGAATATCAAGCATTTCTGAAAGCAAACCACTTAGGAAAGGCCATGTCCGTTTTGTTGAATTGTTGTTAGTTGTTTCTTTGTGTGTGATTTTATTCTAACTATTCAATACAAAAAACACATTAAATTTCCCCTTTATGTCCCTTAACCCATTCAGGACTGGTCTCAAAAATACTTGGGCTAGGGTCTATGGAGGATACATGTTGTAGCAAATTTAATCAGTCCTGAACGGGTTTAAGTCTTCATCTTTATCTGTATTAAAACATTTGTAGGTGGTGTTCTTAAAGGAGTAGTACAGTTTTGGTAAGGCTGAGCTTTAGTAACCAAAACCTGCACAATAACATAACAAACTAATAATTATAACTCCACCATGCTCGAAATGTATAGAAAATTACATGCGACTAAGTAAAAAGCCTGTTATCGTTCAAAAAGTGCCATTAAAACATAAGAGGGCACTCTCTAAAAAAAACATTGGTTTCTATCATTTTTCTTACAAAATTATGCATGTGATGTTTTCTTGAAATAAAGAGCTCTTTTGAAAATGTTTGTAAAAGTGTAATCATTTTTTAAATTTAAAAATAAATCATCAAATAAATCTGGGCCCCAGATTTATTCCGATTGGATATATGTATTGATATTTCAGCCGTTTCTGCACCGATTTTGATGAAAGTTTTTTCTGTCATTAAAATTGTATGCTCTTTCAAATTTTACACTCAGTTTTTCATTTTCTCACAAAAAATTGAAGGTTACTAATAATCGTTGTCTTGTTTCAGGAATGGTGTGAACATCTGCTGAAGCTGGGCCACAACAGCTCATCACTCAACCCTTCACCAGCAAAGCAGCTACACAAAATGTAAGTCTTACGCACTACCATATTTTATTTCAAACAAAGGGAAACTGACCAGACATATGATATAAATGAAAATGAGTAAAGAAAAAAGGGTTTCTCCACGATTTTAACTTGAAACCTCCAGATGCCTAGTCTGGTGCTCTACCAACTGAGCTAGAAACTAAAAACCCTTGTGTTGCTTTTTCCACTATCTTATTTAGTGAAAATAAAACAACATTGAAGCTAATCTGAAGACATTGTTTCAGTATAGTGCTAAATAATAGGTAATATATAAGCAGATTTAAAAAAAAAAAGAAGAAATAACCAACAAACTAAGAAATGTGCAGTCAAGCATACCCTCAAACACACATACACACACACAAACTCACAAACAAACATGATCAATGAAACATATACAGACAAAAGGAAAGCAAGACAAAACAAACAAACAAGCAAACACTCAAATACACAGACCTAGTCAAATAATCAAACATAAACAAAAACTACAGTCAGTCAGTTAAACATACCCACAAATGAAAGGCAATCTGTCAAAGGAACAAACAACATACACATTCGAAATATAAAACCCCCATAGCAAAGCCAATATTAATTTATTGCGCCCAGTTTGTCATACCAGTGACACTGCAATATAAGTCTACATACCTTCCAGGGGAAATATATATTTAATAATTGCCATCAACAGACTTTCTTTACTGCATTAAATAAGCTCACTGGATGATTTCATTATGGTAAACCTCTTTACAGAATATCTGGTATGATTTACTGGGGGGGGGGGGGGGGGGGGGGGGGGTGACTTATGCCTCCTGACTGGTAAATTGAATATATTTGCAAGACAAATCTCATACTTGAATATATGACATCATGATTCGTATTTCATGAAATTATTTTCACCTGCTATGGAGATTCTTGCTACGGAGTGTAACCTCTTGTTAGAAAGAGAAGGAAAACAAATATTAGTTATTATTTGTTATTGTTCAATTATTTGTTTTATATGGTTTGTTTTGTCTTTAAAATTGAACAATATATTTGTTATGGGGGGAGGGGCACAACCAGCACTCCCCATGGGGATCCATCTCCCACCTCTCTGCACCCATGATCTAGGTTGGCACTAGCCGTGTCAATGGTTGTTTGGTCAACCTTACTCTTCATTTTTAAGTGGTAATATTCCTTAGGGGAATATGTATATATTTTGGGCCTAACAGGGTTGTGCGCTTCCAATTTCCATTCCCCGAATAGGCTATCTGTATAATTTCCTCAATCACCCTGTCATAAAATATGGTCATAATTATTCAACTGACGACATTTATTAACTAGTCAAGTCTAATAATGGAAGCATTGAAATTGTCATGCCCCAAGTGATAGCCGAGGGTATTGGTCATTTATGTACAACCAGGTACTGTAATGCAGAACAGATGGCTTGTAATCTGTGTGTGTGTGTGTGTGTGTGTGTGTGCGTGCGTGTTGCGGCTTTTAAAGGGAAACGAAACTCAATAATTTTCGCCGACTGTTACTGATAAGTGCATAATTCCTGTCACTTCTAGTCATATATTTCCTCTTGGGTTTCACTGATAATGGAAATAATCAATGTTTTTTTAAAACCACTTTCACCTGTTTTTACTGAGCTCTGGAGGCTGCCATGTTTTTCAACTGTACCAAATAAAACATCACTGAGCGCATCTGAGTGTGCACTTACTAAAAGTGGGTTATGTAGTTAAAGGACAATGAAATCCAGACAAATTGTTGTATGCACTATAATACTCTACAAAGGATGAAAAGTCCCTGAAAATTTGAGCACAATCGGTCAAGAAATAAGAAAACTATGGCTCTTTGAAAAGAGCCACTTATTTCTACGAGTGACTCAAATTGGCAACGCACTCTGGCAAAGTTGTGGACTTCTCCCCGTACATTTTGTACACAAAATATCATTTTGTTCAATTTTCTCAAAATGTATGTTTACCCTTCGTTTGTGTTCAACATATATTTTGTAGAATGCATTTATACATAACATATCACGAGTTGGGGGAATGGAAAAGTGTGACTATGAAGAAAACTGTAAAAATCAAAACATTTGTGTACACAACATATGGGGAGTTGTCCACACACTTATCAGAGTGCGTTGCCAATTTGAGCTCCCCATAGGAATAAATGGACATCTTCAAAGAGCCATAGTTCTCTTATTCCTTGCCCGATTGTGCTCTAACTTTCAGAGATTATTCCTCCTAATCTCTTCCAAGTCTATGAAAGCAACATTTTGCTTGGGTTTCATTGCCCTTTAATCTGCTGCTATGTCGGTGGTAAGGTAACCTGCTTTTGTTAGTGCCAATCAAATGATGTTTCATGCGGTACCGTTGGAAAACATGACAGCCTCCAGTGTTCAGTCAAAATAGATGGCAGCGGTTTCTAAAACATTGATTATTTCCATTATTAGTGATACCCAAGAGGAAATTACTGACAAGAATTGACAGGAATTATACACTTATCAGTAACAGTAAAGCCCTGGTCACAACCCACCGTGCGTGTTTTTAGTCCGTACGTTTTTTGGGGAGGCCACGGCCGCTACGTTTTTCTGAAAACGTGGGGAGGGAGTGGCAAGAGCAGGGAGGGAGTACCGTCAACGCACGGTGTAAGTGCGTGGCCCGCACGCCACGCCTGGCCGTGAGCGGTTGCGTGCATCGTACGTTGCGCACGTGGTAAGTGCGTTGTACGTGCTTACAACGTGCTTACAACGTACGGTCTCCGTGCGGTTGCCACGTTATCGTACGGAGGCCGTACTTACACGTGCTGCTCACGTACGGTGTCCTTACTCACTAAGTGCGTGCAAGTGCGAACAACCTTTTCTGCTCATATTATACTGCAGAAATCAGTGCGCACAAAGTGCGTTGTAAGTGCGGAGCACGTGCTTACTCGGTACGGTCCACGCGAGTTCTGCGTGCTCATTGGACAGTTGAACTGGGGAAGTGCCGAGTAAGCACGGACCACGCACTTATCACGTGCGCAGCACGCACGTGCGCTCATTGGCTGTAGAACGCAGCGAAAACGCAGCGAACGCAGCGAAAGTTCCTCGTGCACTAAAAGTGCTACGTCGTGTCTGCGTGCTCCCAAATCCGTACTGAGTCGGTACTGAGTCGGTACTCACCACGTACGGATACCCACATTTTGCCCACGTTTTTGCAAGTAGACAGCACGCACGGGGCACGCACTTGCAAGTACGGCGGGTTGTGACCACCGCTTAAGCGAACATGCCAGCTCCCCTTTAAATGCTACGTATGTTTATGCGTTTTGTAATTGTACATATTTTGTATGGTGTGTGTTTGAGTATAACTATAAGTATGTATGATACAGTCTGTTGGTGATTTATGTAAGCATGTTATGTTATTTTCTGTATTATTTTGTTCTTGTGTCTGTGTTCATAACATATAAATATATGCACACATGTGTTTACGAGTATGTTAGTATGATACGTGTTTGTATCTGTGGGTATATATATATGTGCATTTGTGTAGGTATTATAATGTGTTGCTTATGTGTGTGGACCACAGAACACATGTACTAACTAAATGCAGACCGAAAAACAACAACTTTATTCCCCTGAATTAGATCAAGTGACGCAGACAAGCCGAGATGAGGTTTTTATGGGCATCACTTCTCCCCAGCTCTTTGAGTGGAGTAACCTGCCTCGGAATATTCAATCAGCTTAATCCCACCAGACTTCTTCAACATATCCTAGCTTAAGCGGCAGAAGGTCTCTCTGCCCATACAGCATGCATGACATTAGCGTCCTTCTGACTTGAGTAGTTGAGAGTGCCTGCACAGTTTGCTTGACTTTTTCCTCTTGCTTTTACCCCCTCTTTCATCTATTTTCTTGTTTTTTCTGACTCTCTCTTTATTTACTTTGCTTGTTTCTATGACTCTCGCTTTGTCTACTTTCTTCCCACTCTCTTGTAACATATCCCTACTTACTTGCTTACTTTTATTATTAAACATGATACTGCAACAATGTCTTCAAATTTGTTTTAATGCTGTTTATTGTAACAAAATATGATAGTGGGATGTCAGGGAGGAACAGGCAGTAGAAGGGCAGTGGCTAATCAATTGCCATTATATCAAATTTTCTGTCTTATACATTATTTTTGTAGTTTTATCGATTTCTATCTTTATTTCTTCCTGTATTTTGTTGGTCGAGGCCCATTAGTGTTTAAGTTTTTGAATCACTCCTATCTAAAAGTTGTTTATTTTCTGGTTTGTGAATCTGTTGATCCTGGAGATTGCTATGTATGTTGCAGACTCTCTGCTCTGAGAGGTGTGGCAGTTTGCTGTATTCTACTACAGATATTCTGTAGAAGCGACTTAAATGCGCGGGTTTGGGGATAATCATTGCAGTTTGTTTGTCTCTTTTACAGCAGATACTCAATTTGAATACTTAATGCAGTATGACTATACAGATCGGTTTGAAGCAGTATTTATAAATAACTTTATTACAGATGTTTATAGAAGAAGCGTTATTGGGAAGGTCTATGAACCTGTTTTTCTTCTTCAAATATCAGTTCTAACTGCAGGTTCTGTTTTTCAACAGATATTGCAATATGACTTGTTGCATTACAGAAGAATTGGAGAAAAAATTGAGTAGGTTAAGGGAGACTCTAAACCTAATGTAAATGATGCAGTGAATTTGAAAGAAGTATGGTAGCAATGTTGTTGTCATCAGGTAATATGCGGCAAGAAAGCAACAAATAAAATTATTATACACACAAAAAATGCATGAATATGAAGTTAAACAACATTCGTGATTTGTGACATAATAAAGTATACAAAAAGATACACACACACACTTGCATGCATAACAATGTATACATAATGTGTTTATGCATGCATACACACAATACTTGTCTACCTGCACAACTTTTATTAGGGATCGCTAACACCAAATAAGGCAAATTATAAGGAAGTATTGACTATTTGGAATCAATTTGATTTTGTACTTAGCATAATAAATGTACACATATTATTATATCTCAACCCGAGTCTTGGTCTGAAATAAGTTAAAGTGAGCTAGTCAGTTGTTTTACAAAACTTGTTTTATTACTAATTTAATTTGCCTACCATGACATTTGTTAAAGTTCAAAATGACATTAAATCCATTAAGGACCGATGTTTAATTCTGCCTCAAAGTAAACCTATTGTGAAACCCATAAGATGTTCATGAAGCTATATATGTACACTGCCATAGGCATGTGAAGAGTTAGTTACTATGGGATAATTTGAAGAGTGTTTACTCAGCTGATTTGTCAAGTCGTGTCCAAGTAGTGGTGCATGTGGCCTCACCTCATCACAGTGATCTCTGTCTTCCCCTCTGGCCTCGCTGGGATGAAGGGAGGGGGGCTATGCCATACATCATGTATTGTGATTATTGCCTTATTGCCCCTACTTTGGAATAAAGAAAATAAAAAGTACACATTTATAATACCATATTTACAGCAAACTACCTGTTGGGTAAGATGTAAGCTAATTCCCTTTTCCCACCCCTCTGTCGTGTGACCATGAAGCTGCCCCCTTTATGACAAATCTCCCCCCTTTCCCCACCCCTGTCTAGTACAACGTCCTGCTAACCCCCTTTCCCCTACCCCCTGACTGGTATGAGCTAGTTCTACCCCCCCCCCCCCCCTTTCCCCACCCCTCTGTCTGGTGTGACCATGTCTCTCTGCTGTTCCCAGGGTTTTCAGTAGCTCACCAATCCAGGTACCTGGATGACTTTGCTTGCTTAGCAACCATTAGATAGATTGTGTGGGACGAGGACATATGCTACCAGTACAAAGGTTCATTTCAACCCCCAGAATCAAACCACCAGGCAATTCATCAGACTAAGGAAGTCAAGGTTTTAAGCTGATCATATTACAGGGATACGTGTAGTTAAGTCATGGCTTACATGGCGCTGATAACAATATTATAAAAGTATTATTGATATTTAACCCCTAGTTATGAATTCATGAAATTTATGCTTAAAAATAATTGCCATGGAAAAACAAGAACTGACTACTAGTAAGTTAATTGATTTTTCAGCATGATAATATATATTGTTTGCCCTGTTATATCAACCTGTTACCTACTAGATTTGCAATTCCAATATACATGTAGTCAGGTTCCTGCATGCATTGGGATAATATTATTGTTTACAGTGACCATAACAAACATCTACATGCAAATTGTTAAAATGACTTTTTACAAAGCAATGGCCATCTTGAACATCTTTCTGTATCCTTTGCAGTTGTATAGTGCTATGAACCCATAATTTTTTTTTTTACAGTTTGTCACACATCATTTTTGAAAATGAAATGCCGGATACAGTGGTGCAACACAATCCCCTGCCATTGTTTTGATCCAAATGTCATCTGATTAAATGCCAATAAATAGCGAATGAACCACATCAATTTGACTTTATTTTCATTGCAATACATACATGTACATGCAGTCTGATGTGTTGAATTATATTTAATGTTAGTGTGTATTGAGCTTTAGCATACACAGTGTGATTTAACGATCCCTTGTCGTTTTGATTCAAACGTTATCTTATTAAATACCAATATTGGGCAATAAACCATATCAATTTAACTTGTATTTATAATGGCATACAGAATCTGAATGTGTAAAATCATATTTCAAGCTTGAAGCAGCTTGGGAAAAGTCATACAACATATCTATATTTGCCCATCTATATAACCTTGAAATAGCATGACAATTAATTTAGATGACAAAATGTGAACCTGAAAACCATCAAAAGCAGAACAAATTTACAAGCCGGAAATTTCTTTGCTAAAATGACTACATCGCTTAAATGGCACAAACATTCTACACTGTTTGTACACTTGCCATGGTCTGGTATGTACACATGACTCAAAGCATCAATCAATTCATGATGCTGCTTTGCAAATGTTGTCTATTCGCATGCGGGCAAATTGTAGCCAAGGTACGTACTAGCTAATATCATTAGAAATATTTATTGCTGAAAAAACATTTTTTATGACATATCTTCACATTAAATGATGAATCTTTTATATATTCTGCCACATCGACAGAAATAAAAGCAAGTTATATTTAGCAGTACGTTTGAGTAGTTCCTTAAAAACAAACTGTTGTTTAGCTTTAATAGTCGCATGTCACTCTTGATCATGTCAGAGGCTTTCTACCGTGCATGGGTAATGTCGCGTTTGTTCAGGGGAACAGGTGAACACCAATCATTTCAAATTATAGCCCCGTAATTTGGAATGATATGCAAGTTGCTGGTTGCTCATCAACCCACTACCTACAGGGGTCTGGTTGACCTTGTATCACGTCTATGTCAATGACGTAAGCCAGAAGGAAATGAGTTAAATTTGTACGCTTAATAGCAGACTTGAATAGCTCAATTCATGCTAATTGTTTGTGCAGGTTGCCTGTACGATCGATCCCTTGCGTTTTTCCAAAGGTAGTGAGATAAAAAACAAACAAAAACATTTTTAGTCTCCTGATCTTTCGTTCATGAATACATACCATGTATATTTTACATGTATGTCTTTTGACATATTTACTTAGATACCTTTCATACTAAATTGCATTTTTGCTCGCTCAGACATTCAATTAGTCTGTTAATTACTATGGAAATATATTTAGGACAGTATGTAATAACTTAATGACACGTATAGTTGCAGTATTGCTAGAGATTATGTTTCAAGCAAATGATAATTTGCACAGTTTTATTTGTTCAATCACAGACTATTGAAATCAGACTCTATTTAAAGGGAATGAGTAGCATCAACGGAAAAAAACAAATCATTTGGTACCCTTTTGACTTTATGGTGCTCTTTTCTTATTTATGAAATGTAGGGAGTGATTTAGCCCCCAGAATGCTAAAAAGATTCCCCCAAAACTGTATATTTGCATAGAGTATTATTTTAAAAAATATATATTTTTTCATGCAGGTTAGCATAAAAATAACCCCCAAACTTTATTTTTTTTTTTTTATCTGCTTTTGTTTGTGAAAATTTCTCCTTAACCAAGATATTTATGACTGAATTTGATAATCAGGATACTCGGGGCCCAAGCAAGCAAATAAAGTATTAAAAAACATTTAAGTTTTGTGGTATGAAAATTGAAATTAGAATTTGGTAGCTCCCTGTCAAAGAAAAACATACAAAATGTGTTTCCCAGTTAAAGGGATAGTTGAGTTTTGGTAGACTACTTATTTTTTTTGTGAGGTAATGAAAAACTGAGTGTAAAATTTGAAAGAGCATAATATTTAAATAATAAAATCATCTTTGTTTAATCAAAATCGGTTCAGAGATGGCTGAAATATCCATAAATATAACAATTTGTAATAAAGCTGGGGCCCCAGGTTTATTAGAGAATTTTGAACCAGCCGTTAAAAATTTAAAAAAAATGCTTCCTCTTTTCAAAAAGTTACAAAATAGGTATTTAAATAGTTGTTCGTTATTTCTCTATCTAATCACTTTTTAACAAAACATCACATGCACAATATTTTATTCAAAATGGTTGAAACCGATAAGTGCTTAGAGAGCGCCCTCTTACGTTTTAACGGCTCTTTTTTAATGATAACATGATCTTTACTACGTCATTTGTAATTTTGTGTTCCTTTCTAGTTATAACTATTAGTTTGTAATGTAATGATGCAGGTTTTTGTTACTATAATTCAGTTTCACCAAAACTGTACTCTCCTTACCAGAACTCAACTAATATAAGGTGGCATTAGCCAAGCTCACTTTTGGTGGGCTAGTCAGCAGGTCATGTATAGTTGATGCTATAAATGTTACATGTATTTGGCTAGAGTTGGGTAGGTGGCATTTCTTTTCTTGCATCCTGAATGGTATAATTGCAATGTTAGCGCTTGTTTCTACACATCTCGTTGAAAAGCGAATATTCTTGTTTGTGGGTCACTTCAATTAAGAATAATCAGGTCAGTTTTGTGTCCATCTTGGCTCAGCAATAGAGACAAATGTAGTGTGAAGTGAAGTGTGTATGCTATTTTGTCTTTAACCTGTTCACTTCGAGATTCTGAAATTCCCATAGACTTTGTACGTAGCCCACCCGGTTCCCGTAAGCAACGGGTTAAGATTATGGTGGTTGCAGTAATCAACTTGTTCCATTCAAAATTTTGAAATCACTTTATGTTTTGTACATGTATAGCCTACCGGTTTCTTTTAAAGGGATCTAGGAACATTGTCCAAATCCTCAAAACTTACTTAGAACTCAAGCGGTTCTCTCATACCGTCTTGTATTCGTATTTACAATAGAAACATGGGACAGATTTTGTTTTTTTAAATTTCCCTTTAGTTAAAAAGATATTTACGAATGAAGTGTTCAGATATTAAACTATCCACTAGATAGTCGTAACTGTGTTCAAAATCAGTGCAATAAGTTAGTGAATATCACTTTGCATTTTCGCTCATTACTTGGCCATATAACATCCATTTAACACAAATTTTTCACACATTACTCAGTGGACATATCAGATCACAACAATACACATTTTATCAGCCATCCATCACTTTTTGCACATGTCAACAAAGTTACTAAATCCCTTTAAGCAATGGGTTAATCGGTTTTTATGTCAGCTAACTATGCACAACACATCAATGTTAGAAGCTCATGTAAGATCAAGATCTAGTTTCAGGCAACCGGACTATGAGAAACTTCATTTTACTTGTTTGACTGGGCTTTAAGGAAAAGTGGTACATTTCTAGCATCAGATTGTGTTTTTTTAAAGACTTATTGCCCTTTAGAGAGTTGTCAAGTTAACAACAAATATAAAGTTCACATTTATGTTATTTTAAGAAAAAAATGAAGACATTTGATTGTTTGTTATTGCATAGACCCCATCTTGAGGAGTTTAGGGCAGAGCCTTCAGTGAGGGGAGACAATTCACACAGAAAATATGAAAAATCATAACAAACCGTAAATATTTCTTTAATGAATGTCACAGCTGTTATCACACTTGCTGTTCCAAATGAAAGTGGATAGTTCGCTTGAGAGTGATAATAGACCATGGATGATGGATCCTTGGGTCAATTACAGCTTTTTCCTCTCTTAGCCCGTCTCTCTTTCGTAAAAAAAAAGAATTAAAGAGTTGTAGTCTGTATCCATCCTTCTTGCAGCTAGTCAGACTATTCCCATAAGCACAATCTTGTTTCTCATAAAGGTTAGAATTGATCCAAAACAGACTATTTTATATATTATGTGACAATAAACTCTACTTTGAAACTACTGTATTTTTATTGTTAAATAGTTTATAAGAACAAAACACAAACAAGTAACATTTAACAGATGAATTACACTAGGGTAGGTGAACCAATAAGCTGTGAAACAAACAGTTTTGACATATCTTTAGTCCATGGAAATTATATCTCGTACACAATATGTTATAAGCAATAAGTACATTTAGAGGTAGGCAATAAATTATTGTACATTTCATCGCAGTGCAGGTAATTATTTTGGAACAACAATCTGTGATTGGACTGGAGTCTTTTATTGGGCCCATATCCTTAATCCATAGATGCTGATTTGAGTTAGGAAAAGCAGTCATTTTCCATAGACTTCTTATCGCTGAATATCAGGTTGAGCCTGTAATGGGTTAATAAACTAGTGGACGACTCGGATTGGGGGATTGGGAGGGGGGGGGGGGGGGGGTGCAGTTAGTGTATTCAAAAGAGTCTCAGCCCGGAGGCATGGTTTACAGTAGCGACGAGATGAAAAACTAACCGGATACAGAGTCAGATCAGTAATAATAATACAAAATCACAAACAAACTGTAGCTGTCAAATAAGTGACAGCCCCTAGCCACTTTCATCAATATATGACCGGCCTTGCGGGCATCATACATTTCTCTCTCTTGCCATCTCAGGGGTTCGTGTGCATAGAGGGGTAAGAGGAGGGCATTGGGCGATATATAGAGTGCTAGAAAAGATAATATGCACTTGGAGATGAAGGAGTCATTAATAGAGATTGATTTTTTTTTGAAGGTTTTTTTGTTTTTACTTAATTTAGTTTGAGGACCAACCTTTAACAGACTTTTCCCTTTTTGTTCAACAATGATAAAGGCCATTGACCTGTTCAGGCCTTGTCGAATGATGTTAACCCATTCCCTTTGAGATTCTGAAAGCCCTGAAAGGACTTTGTACATGGCCCACCCGGTTCCCGTAAGCAATGGGTCAAGATGCTAACTCGGACTCGGTGTGTAACGTACTTGCTGCTGAGCAATTGACAGAAGAGTTGATACAAGACACACTCCACAATTATATGCAAAGTGTGTGTATAATTGTTTGTCCATGTCTAGTTCATTGGTTAAAGACATTTTTGTTGTATCCACACATTCTCTAGAGATGTTTTAGACATCACATTAAAGGGATACATAAAATGGTTCCCTCTGCAGTATGTTTCAGTGTATACTTGATTCACATCAGCATTAGATAACACTGAATACTCTTTGTAAACATGACTGTAAATACACTGAACATGCTGTGTACACTACGTGGTCACACTTTGATAACACCTATTGTTCACAGTGCGATAAATAGTGTGATGTTCACAGTGTGCTTGTAGTGTTCACAGTGTATTCTTGATGTGTTCACAGTGTGCTTGTAGTGTTCACAGTGTATTCTTGATGTGTTCACAGTGTGCTTGTAGTGTTCACAGTGTATTCTTGATGTGTTCACAGTGTGCTTGTAGTGTTCACAGTGTATTCTTGATGTGTTCACAGTGTGCTTGTACTGTTCACAGTGTATTCTTGATGTGTTCACAGTGTGCTTGTAGTGCTCACAGTGTATTCTTGATGTGTTCACAGTGTGTTTTCACAGTGCGTTCACAATGTGAAACATAGTGTGTTCAGACTGTGACGTAATGCATTCTTTCTGGTACGGTATATCCCTTAACCCCTTGCCCATGGCAACCGGGTAGGGTAAGTACAAAGTCTATGGGATATTCAGAATCTCGAAGGGAACGGGTTAAAACACACTCAGATTATCTTATCTAATTTTGAGGGGCATGAAGTCAAAGATCACCATGCAACACAGCTAGTCATATATATGATGCATTCAAATTACCCTAGTTTGTCTCGCTTCACTCAATGTTGTATCAGTTTGTGTCAAACATATTTTGCTAAATTAATTCCAATTTTTTGTCTGTTTGCTATTTTGTTTAGTCTAATGTCCCTTTTTTTTCTTTCAGATACACCAAGATAACTATCATGGTCAACAGAGAGGGACAAATTCCAGTCAAAAAGTAAGCTTTATTACATTGTAATATTGTATATATTAGCTAAATTATTATTAAGTATTCATTTATTTTAATTATTGAGTATTCATTTATTTATTTATCAGTTTTTTTCTTTATGGTAGCTCTTTTTATGGTAGTACATGTTGTTTTTTTTCTTTTCTTTCAGGTCACCAACAATTGAGAGAAAATTATTTGACTTGCTTTTGTCAGACCACTAGCAAAATAAATCAATGTGGAGCCCTGAGTTCAATTCAATTTCAGATTAATTAATTAATAATAATTGGCGGCTTGTAATGTTTAAAGCTTACACAATTGATGTCTAAATGACACAGGACATAATTCATTCGATAGTCAGCAGAATAAAGACAAATCAGATGCAGGGGATTGTCAATTGTTGCATTTTCTGTTTACTCATACAGCATTCGCAAGATGTTCTCAACTGGCAAGGAGGGCAAGAAGGTGGAGACATCACTGCAGGTAGCAGGAGTACACAGTGGCAAGGTGAGTTGATTATAAAAAAATTTACTAAAATCATATACGTCGTGAGAATGTGAGACTTGTGAGATTATAGGAAAGTATTCTCCACCCAGTTTCTAGTGCGAATGTGTCCTTCAAGCAAGCGTTAAATGAAAGCACTTGTTCTCATTACTTTCAAAGCTTTTTCCAGATTCACTGAAGCAATGTCAAATATCACAGCTCAGCCCCTCCTACACGTACATAAATGCCTCACTTCTCACCTGCTAGATGCATTGTGGCAAAAAAAACAATGCCACATCAAATCACTTCTCCCTCATAGGACTTACCATTAGCACGCAATGCAGGCATGATGGACATAACAAACGTCCCTGGCCCGGTTCTTGTGCCACCACGCCGGATAATGAGCTTGTTTAGAGAGTCGCATTGAGTTGGAATTAAAGGTAAAGGTGAGTTTTGGTAATTTCCAAAGTGCCCCCCCCAACATAAATTGTAACGGATTTGGCTGATTTCAATTCCATATGAAAGATCATCGAAAAAAACATAGGATATAATAATAATTCCCATTCAAATGCTCTAATTGTTGTGAAATTTACTTTCAAAATATCATATAAAAGTGGTTGACGCCCGGGTATCACTTTTTAGAGAACGCTAGTGCGAGGCACTAGCGTTCTATGTCCTAATAAAGGACTGAAACCAAATATTTGTGTGCACGCTAATTGTGCTTAAAACTATACATATTATACGGTACTTACCAGCAATTTACTCTCCAATATGTGATCCAACTACCGGGTGGATTAAGATTATGATTTGTCCTTCCATTTCGCAAAAAATTAGTGATATATGCGCCTCATGGACCAGTCGCTCCGTGTGTTAGCGCGACTGTGAACGAAAGGCGTACGAATTCGAATGGGGCTTGCGTCAACGGCAGTGCTAGTGTTGGAGTCATACTTCTATGGTTGCAATACATACTATACACGTACTACTGTATAGTATTACCGCACACTGCACTACAGTCCCATATTACCGCACACTGCATTATACAGTCCCGTATTAGGACCTACAACGCTAGTGCTTCGCGCTGAGTTAATTTGACACTTCGAGTTGTAACGGCTCTTTTTGAATGATAACAGGGGTTTTACTTTGTCGTTTGTAATTGTGTATACTTTTCGAGCATGGTGAAGTTATAACTATTAGTTTGTACCGTAATGGTGAAGGTTTTGGTTACTAATGTTAAGTTTGACCAATACTCAACTATCCCTTTAAAGGGCATTGTTGTGAACATTACATACACTGATCAGTCCTAATTATAATGGCGATTTCTGCCAGTAATTATTGGCTCCTTATAGAAGGTTTCTGTTTATGGCAGCTTTGAGAATTGCGTTGTGTCATGAATAAGTGGGTTAGAAACCCCCTTTTGGGGGGGTTGACCTTGAGCTGACCTTCGTGGCCATGATGTGAGGGAATGTACTCCTGATGGTGTCTTGCAGGTGGTTACAAAATGCATCCATAATTAACCCGTTCCCTACAAGTTTCTGAAATCTCCATAGACTTTGTACATAACCCAGTCAGTTCCTGTAGTCAAGGGGTTCACTTGTTGAGGAGCGAGTCTGAGCTCTCGACTTAGGTCTATGAAGAAGGTACTGGAAGGGATGGGTTGCAACCCTTTTTGGGTTGACCTTGAACTGACCCTCATGACCATGGTGAAAGGGGATGTTTCCGATGGTGTCTAGGCATTCTTGCAGGTGGTTTAGAAATGCATTCATAATGAACTTGTTGTGCACCGAGTCTGAGATTTCCCAGGCTGACATCTAGGTAGAATGCTATTGGTACCAAACATTAAAGATGATATGCCTGCAATGTGGGATTGCCTTGGAAATATGACAGAAAGATAGAGAGAGAGAAAGAGAGAGAGGAGATGAGACAGGTGAAGATTGGTGGAGAGAGGGAGAATGGACTAACAAGGTTTAAAATAGAAACACGCAAGAAGTAAATAGAAAGAAAAAATATATATTGTTATAAAAAAAAGGAAAATAACTAAAAATACTGAAATGAAGAAGATACACATTTTCCATGATTTTCAAGATTACTTCAGAATGAGTTAATTTACATCGATTTAAAAAAATGATATTTATATATATAAAGTGATACAGATAAAATGGATTTAAGTACATGAATATGTAATTAAAATGATATGCATATGGAAATCTAAATTTGAACTTCAGATACACAGTCATATATCTCATAATCAACACATCTAAGGACTGCATTGATGTAATTCAGTAGCTGTCAAGAAGAAATTATTCTTCTATCTGAAAGAAAGTTGATCTAGATTATATTTCCAGGCTCATCTTTATTAAAGGAAATTAGAGATGATCAACCATCAGTCACACTGCTCCAAATGAAGGACACTAAGTGCTGATGCCTATATCATCTTCCTCTGCTCATCATCTCGATTAGGAACCATCATTTCCATGCTTGATAGTTGATATGAAATTTGATTTAGACATGTAATATGCGGAGTTAAAAAAAAAAGTTCTAATTTTGCACCTCAGCATATTTTTGAGCGAATCCACACCCAGACATGATTGGATAACAAGGGCATGGCCGCATCTCGGTGAAGCGTATGTGTGTGTGCGTGATCGCTCCATTCTATCTCTCCTCCGTCGGGCATCATCTCCCCTGATAATGAAATTATCCAGGCGTTAAATATGGCCTTTGGATGTTCACAGCACTGATTTGACTTGCAGCCCGGGAAAGCGATGCGCTATTAAGGCCTGGAATTCTATTTCGTGATCGGTTGAATTATTCCAGTAAAGGGTCTTTGCGCTGAATTATTCCAGAGCCGGAGATTGGTTGGAAATATTTCCTGGCATACATGAACGTGATGCATGCAGGGTTGGTTAAACATCTTGCATACTTGATGCAATCGATTGAATTTTTACGGAACTAATGAATAATTTAGAGTTGAAATATTCTTACTATAATAGCATAGATGCTGAAGGAAGGAGTTCAACAAGTTTGTTTGTGTGTGTGGGAGTGTTATGGTATATTTGTTGGGTCCTTTTTGTTTTGAATGTGAAAATTTCAGGTTTTATGCCCAAACCAGCACATGTGTCCCTTCAGCAAGACACTGTATCCACATTGGATGCTCTCAAACCAGGTGTACTAAATTGTGACCAAGTAGGATTAAAGTGTCTTTCCAAATGTATAATTCTTGTTGCACCTATATGGCTACCAAATGCTCCCTAGGTGCATTACTTATGTGCACTACTTACCAGGGTGATAATAGTGTAAAGTGTTCATAGCGATAGTTGAGATGAAACCTTTTTTTTTCTTCAAGGTATATTGTATTTTTAGTTCCTACAATTTGACCAAATCACTATTTGTGCACAATGTCATAATGATTTGTTTGTTAGGACTATGTTGCTTTGTATCTTAAAATATTACAAGAAAACTTAATAAATTATGTAAATGTGAAACAGAATTCCAAAAATAACATATATGTTTACAACTTAGAGCTTACTTTCCTTGATAAGTACCTATTCCAAGTTCATTTACCTATATGATTTATGTATGGAAAGTGAAAATGATGAAATATTTGGGTTATGAAGAACTTAAAAATAGAAATATGTAATGTTCAGTCGTGATTTGCTTCTCTCCTGTATTTTCTACGGAACTGTCATGACCTAAGGATAGTTACGAGTACAATAAACAAGCAACATGTGTAATGAAATACAGACCATAGGGATAAACAAAAATACATTGTAATTTTTATTTTGTCTTTCTAACCATTACCTCTTCATTTGACTTCTTACTCTTTAGGATGACACTATAGACCCAAAGAGGTTCACATTTGAGGTTTTCTTCACGTTTTACTTCTGACTCTTTAGGATGACACTATAGACCCAAAGAGGTTCACATTTGATGTTTTCTTCACGTTTTACTTCTGACTCCTTAGGATGACACTATAGACCCAAAGAGGTTCACATTTGATGTTTTCTTCACGTTTTACTTCTTACTCCTTAGGATGACACTATAGACCCAAAGAGGTTCACATTTTATGTTTTCTTCACGTTTTACTTCTTACTCCTTAGGATGACACTATAGACCCAAAGAGGTTCACATTCGATGTTTTCTTCACGTTCTACCTGCATCTGGTTAACCAGAAGGAGGTCGACAAGCTGTTCCAAGAAATGTAAGTTGGAAATCAATTCTTTCTGCACGCTCTACTTCTATATGAATTAGCAATGTGGTATCGCTCTCATCATATTACACCAAGAAACTCTGTATTCATCATATATTGATGACATATTACAAGTGCATTTTTAATGGTTGCTGAAGCTTGTTAAAACAGCTTTTTTTCTGTACCTATTTTTTAAAAATCAAGGAAAGGAATTACATGTATATCACTTTTAAAAACTAAGTGTTCTTTAAAGGGACTTAGTAACATTGTCCAAATCCTCAAAATAAAATTGTAATTCTAGCGGTTCCTTTATACCTTGTTGTATTCGTATTAACAATAAAATCATGGGACAGCTTTCGGTTTTTCAAATTTCCCTTTCATTACAAAGATATGTATGATTGAAGTATTTAGATAAGAAAATCTCCGGGCGAGATTTTCATCCCTGTACAAAGTGAATGCAGTGAGTTGGTGAATATCACCCAATATCACTTTGCATTTTCGCTCATTACTTGGCCATACATTGTCCATTTGACCTGAAATTTTCACACAATACCCTGAGGACATATGAGATAACAACAGTATACATTGCATCAACCATTCATCAGTTTTTGCACATCTCAACAAAGTTACTAGATCCCTTTAAAGGCCAAGATTAGATTTTCAAGTGTGTAATGCATCAGTTAGAATGAGTATTGTAACAATTTTCATGTCAAGGTGTTTATTTTTCCAGTGATTGGCATTATTTCTATTTACTTTGTTTTGTTTTGACGACAATAACAGCAGATACAACCTGTTGTTTATTCAAACTTCTTCTAATTTATGACCAATGGGTGTTCCCCAGGGATGTTGCCAATCCATGCATTTCCTCGTAGTTCAAGCTATCATAGAGTACAGAAGCCATGACGTCATAAAAACGCTTTTTTTGAATTTTCAAATTTGGACTTCATTTTTATAAAGAGCATAACAAATAATGTCCAAATACCGAAAATCAAAGAAATACATTACGTATTGGCCGAGAAATGCCCATCCGAATGAACTTTACTTCAATGGGCAATCAGTGTTATAAAGCACTGGTTCCTAAATTTATGAACCAGTGCACTATAACACTGATTGCCCATTGACAAAACAATCATTCAGATGGGCATATCTCAGCCTATACATAACCTATTCCTTTGAATTTCGGTATTTGGACATTATTTGTTATGCTCTTTCTGAAAATGAATTCCAAATTTGAAAATTCTAAAAAAAAAAATTATGACATCATTTATGACATCACACTTCACCACTCTATAGCCTAGTACCATTAATTGTGGGTGCAAAGATCCCACAGAGAGACAGAAAGAGAGACAAAAAGAGAGAGAGTGGGGAAGAGATAACTTAAAGAGATAGTGGGGATATGAAAAGGAAAGAGAAGGGGGGGGATTAAAGAAAGAGAAAGGGGGTAGAAAACGAAAGTGAGAGTGAGGAGATAAAGGAAAGAGAGAGTGGAGCTGGAGAAGAGAAAAAGAAGCAGAGAGTCGAGTGGGGAGAAGAAATATAGAGAATGGATGAGAGGAAATAAGGGAGAGTGGAGGAGAGAAAGGGAGCGGGTGAGAGGAAAGGAAAGAGAGGAAGAGGAAAATACAGGCAGAAGAAGGTGTTAGGGTGGAGAGGCAGGAGAGAGGGGTACAACGTGTTGATAATGTAGCGAGCATCGGAGCACTAAGACCACTTCTAGCTAAAGTGGGTCAAGTGATTGGAAATGCTATATCTTGACAATTACTGGCCAAATGGGGACTAATGAGACTGGCTGTGGTGTGTGGTGTAATTTGTGGCTAGGTAGCTAAATGTATCTAACAAAATCATATGCTGTTACAATCACAAATTACTATCAATGCATTCAACTTGAGGTTAGTGATTATTAAATGTGAAGGACTACTAATTCATAAATGTAAACAAAATCTTGCCAGAAATATGTTACAACCACAATGTGATAGATATATCCTCTTGAGATTAAATCATTAATGTTAGAGGTGACAAGGACACCCGTTCAATGCGTGATTCCATTTTAAAGGGATCTAGTCACTATGTTGACGAAGCTATGTAAAAACTGACAGAGGGTTGAAACGATGTGTGTATACATTTCTGAGATCTGATATTGCTACTGAGTGATGTGTGAAAATTCCATTGGTAAGTGAATGTCATTCGGTCGAGAAATTAGCAAAATTAAAAAGTGATATTTGCTTACTCATTGTTGTCATAGGTTTGTACACAGTTGAAATAATTCATGGGGTTTGACAAAAAACAAAAGCTGGTGTCATACTTCTATTAGTAAGATGATAGTAACCAGGCATGAAAGAACAGGGCTTGCCCCGTAGTGATACTTCTATTAGTAAGAGGATAGTAACCAGACATGAAAGAGCAGGGCTTGCCCCGTAGTGATACTTCTATTAGTAAGAGGATAGTAACCAGGCATGAAAGAACAGGGCTTGCCCCGTAGTGATACTTCTATTAGTAAGAGGATAGTAACCAGGCATGAAAGAGCAGGGCTTGCCCCGTAGTGATACTTCTATTAGTAAGAGGATAGTAACCAGGCATGAAAGAGCAGGGCTTGCCCCGTAGTGATACTTCTATTGGTAAGATGATAGTAACCAGGCATGAAAGAGCAGGGCTTGCCCCGTAGTGATACTTCTATTAGTAAGATGATAGTAACCAGGCATGAAAGAACAGGGCCTGCCCCGTAGTGATACTTCTATTAGTAAGAGGATAGTAACCAGGCATGAAAGAGCAGGGCTTGCCCCGTAGTGATACTTCTATTAGTAAGAGGATAGTAACCAGGCATGAAAGAACAGGGCT
The DNA here is from genome assembly GCA_037951105.1 of Echinarachnius parma. Lineage (NCBI taxonomy): Eukaryota > Metazoa > Echinodermata > Echinoidea > Clypeasteroida > Echinarachniidae > Echinarachnius > Echinarachnius parma. The sequence goes on along the minus strand of JBAMJV010000256.1, from coordinate 414,765 downwards.
TGCCCCGTAGTGATACTTCTATTAGTAAGAGGATAGTAACCAGGCATGAAAGAGCAGGGCTTGCCCCGTAGTGATACTTCTATTAGTAAGATGATAGTAACCAGGCATGAAAGAGCAGGGCTTGCCCGTAGTGATGGCCTGAGTGCCAACGGCCATCAGATATATCATTTTGGCACTAGAAACGAGAGATGCAAGTGAGAATGGTCAATTTTGACAAAGTTACTACATGCAGATCTTCATACAGGTTCACCTTTTTTCTGGTTGCCTGCATTGCCACCTAAGCATGAGCTTCAGGTGGTTAAACATGACTTGCCCTTAGCAGTGGCCTGAGTGCCAATGGCAACCCAAACATTCCATTTGGCCACTTAAAACTCGGGTATCGGCCACCAACAAATTAGGGAGGCTATGGTGGAAGTCTATCTGGTGTTTTGTTTTAGCCACCTGAAAGGGTAGAGCCCTGCTAAATAGATCTTCTAGTGGCTAAACTATTGCATTAATTCAGTAATAAACATCATGAAAATGATTATGTTAATAATCATATGAAATATAGCCAGCATGTTTCTAAATACATGCAGAAAAAACTTCTTTCAGTGGATTATACTGTACATAATTTTATATTGTGATGTTTATTTCCTACCTTTGTCAGGGGAGCTAAAAGCCGGCCATACTTGGTGACAGACCATTTGGTGAAGTTCTTGAACAACCATCAGAGGGACCCTCGACTCAACGAGATCCTCTACCCATTCTACGATGCCAAGCGAGCCAGCGCCATCATAGACAAGTTTGAGAAAAACAAGAACTTTGCCAAGAAAGGTAAATACATGGAAACTTAAAACATATTCTATGAATATCTATCAAAACTAGACACTAGCGACTAGTCAATAAAGCTTGTAGTACGGAATCTCTAGTAGATAAATACATGTATATATAAACCCATTCAACAAATTAATTTAATTCAGATTATTTTTTTAATTGTATTAAGCCAAAAACAAGTACAGGATTAATTCTAGCTTTTCTAGTTTATTATCATATGTGTTTTGGGCCCCAAAAAATTAAAACATTGATATGATATTCTTAGTAAACATTACATTGACAACAAAGCATAGGTACTTGTTGCTACAGATGGGCACTTAAATAATATGCCTAACAGTGACAATAATAGACAGAAATAGTTGAAATGCGATTTAGATGATAACGGAAGGTGGGTTGGAACACCACTGTCACACCACTGATTTAGAACAATGATAAGAAAGAATATGGAAACATACCCTTGCCACTCTACATAAGAAGTGTTGATTACACTAAAGTGGCCATCATATTATCTATGCACGTTTCTTTGCTATTGCATTGGCTGTGATCCCAAAGGTTAATTGAACAGGGGATTTGTGTACTTACTTTATGATCGATCACGAGGAATCCTGTCGCTCATGGTTAGATCCATGGCATCACTTCTGGCAGCCAATAGTCTATCCATTGTTTGTTTTTTAGAACAGTGGCACACATGTTATATCCTCAGTTAAGAAATAGAAGAGCACTAAGTCACTTGTTGTACTTCTGAGATCATCATGCGTTGAGTTTGAATGGAATGCTAAAACTGAATGTAGCTCTCTTTTATAATTAATGAATATTCCTCAATTAGACATAGTTATTATCTGAAAATTTCAAATTACTTAGGAGAGGCTCTGGGCCAGTATTTAATTCCATACTTAAGTCAAAATTTAGCTTAAGTATTTAAAGTAATTGAGATTTGATTAATTCATCAACTGAAAATCTTACAAAAATATTGATGTCATAATGTCTTCAAAAAGTAAAAAAGTTCTCAGTTCTCAGCCTAGAAAATGCTAAGTAAATTTCTTACTTCATCTAAGTATTGAATTGAATACCAGCCCTGGCCTACAAAACGGTATTACTAACTCAATTTAGCAAAATATTGACTTAACGTCCTTCTCACCCTCACCCAAACGATATATGGCCAACAGAATGTGATGGGAGGGAGAAGCAGTTGATTATCCTTGTGTTGTGAGCAGAGTCAATGTAGTGCTCGTTAATTTATTAGAGGGAGGCTGTCTGCGGTCATACACATGCACTGCAGGACAATTTAGGAGTGTATGGATGCCTGTCGTATACTGATACCGTATAACCATTTAAAGGCACTTGGCGTCTTGGTTGTCTGGTGCAAAACATAAACTGGATGAGGGGAATAGCTAGGCTGCTATGCTTTTAAAGATTGACACAAAAAGCATTGGCCAACAGAAGAGTTTAGGGGAAATCAAAATGGAACAAAAATAAAATTCAAAAACACATCATTCTGAGGAGTTTTATTTCGGAATCTTATCTCGCTTATTTTTGCCATGACCTTTGTACTACTGGGCACATACATACATACAACTTCTTATATTTCAATTCCGAAATGCAATTTGCCCTTTAACAGTTTTACAAAGTACCTTTAAGAATGTACATGGATGTCTATTTTATTTATGCATGGTACAATAAATTGATGTGGTCACCGGCAGGAGTCATACACGGTAGAATCATTATGAGACACGCCAGCCATCTGTTGCTTGTCATATTAACCTGCTCTGGCCATCAAACAGACGCAGAGTACCTCGTAATAATTAGTATCTAGGCAGGGAACTCATTTGTTAAGTCCTACTAAATGTAAGAATTCATATTTTAATATTTCTAATTATTTTACATAATATTACTACCACTGCTATTATTCATACAGAGTAATGATGATGATGATGATGATGATGATGATGATTTCTAAATCATGATCATTATGATGATTGATGATTGATTGGTGTGATGTTGATGTTGTTGTGGTGAGGATTGTACTGCATATGACGATTTTTGGCACTACTGTCTTTGGAGCATGTTATTTAATTTCATGTTTGTTTTGTGTGTGTACTCTTTTGTTTGTTTTTAAATCCCAGTTGGAGGATTGAGTTACGTATGACTGGCAGTACTAACCTTGTGGTCGGAGCCAAGTTGTATACGTTGTCCTACTTCGTGAACCAGTTTCTCTAGCAATTACGTCAATTTTTGTTTACCATAACTTGTGTCCTTTGTTAGCTACTGTCTCCGCGATTGCCTTCATTTGTGGGTTAGCATAACATTTGTGGTTTTTCTGCAAGCGTTGGAGTAAGTGTCAAGATGACTCGTGTCATATTAACAGGAACAAAACTCTTGAATACACACGTACGCACAGATAGAACATACTATAAACATGCACATAAAATCACCCACACATACATACATACTGTACTTTGTTTACCATGACTTTTGTCCTTTGTTAGCTACTATCTCAGCGATTGCCTTCATTTGTGGGTTTGCATAATTTGTGGTTTTTCTGGAAGCATTAGTGTAAGTGTCAAGAGGACATTGCTCATCTCGGATTACTAGAACTCCAAGACGACTCTTGTCATAATAACAAGAACTCTCGAACACATACGCATGCACAGATATACATACTCATAAACATGCACATAAAATCACCCACACATAAATACATATAGGTACTTTTCCTCCTCTCTCTTTCTCTCCCTCTCTTGTTCTTTACTCCTATCTTCGCTACTTTCACCTGACTGTTCTCTTGCTTGTTTTTGTATCCATATACTTATATTTTTCTCTTTTCCATGAAGCAGTTGCTTCTACAAGCTGATGTGCATTGTGCACAAATAAGCACAGGCCTCCACACTTACTTTGTTTTCTACTTACCTGTTTGTGCAAAGAAAATCATAAATGTTCACATTTTACTTGTTTTTTTTTCACTTATAATGAATTACCTTCTACTCATAGTTGAACAGAAATGTTAGTTGCCCGATCAGGCAACCAAACTAGTCCATTTATGACATGTTACTTGCCTGGCAATCCGGCAAGTGCTAGTGTCAAGTCCCAAAGCATATGAATTGAATCATGTTTATACAATGTTATAGTCTTTACCCAGCAACAAATTTTCTTTCTAAGGAGATTTACAGATAAAATGTTAACAACAAAATTAGTATTTCATGTAGGGCAATAATTTTTTTTTAAAGTTATGTAAAGACTTAGATATATGCAAATCTTGTTATCAATTTAAAATTAATCTGTGTTATTTAACTATATTTCTCTCTTATCAAGGTCACATGTCCATCGAGGGTCTGATCCGGTACCTGATGAGTGATGAGAATCAGATTGATGTGTTGGAATCCTACTTGCTGTCTCATGATATGGATCAGCCGCTCTCTCACTACTTTGTCAAGTCATCTCACAACACATATCTCACAGGTACAGTAAATAAGACAGAAAGCTTTTACAAACTTTTCAAAGATAAAGTGAGTGATAACAACCAGATAAGCAAGTTGGACGGTTGCTGATATTGTCACTCGTCATTAATTTCTTTGTCAAGTCATCTCACAGGTACAGTAATCAAAACACTATTGATTAAAAGAAAGCCTATACTAACTGTTTTGAAGATAAAAAGGAGGAGTAAAAAGAGATGTCTAAAGCTATCAGTGGAGTGATGACTATCAGATCGATGAGTTGGCTGGTCGCTGATGTCACCACCCCTCACTCACTACTTTGTCAAGTCAACTCACAACACATAGCTCACAGGTACAGTAATTCAAACAGAAATTCATAAAAGAATTCAAAGTATTCAAAAATAAAAGGAGAAACTGTTGTGTCAACTTACAACGTGTTTCTCATTGGTACATAACCCTTTTATATAAAGCCCTAACATTTCTACTACTAAGTAATGGAATCAATAATGGTAAAGATGAACACATTATTTCATTAATTTGCAACAATAGAGCTTTTAAATGTCAGTGTTTGCAGTGTTTTCTGTTTGTTGTATCATATTACTGCAATTAATACTGCCATGTTATAATGTTGACATTGAGAAGGCCTTATGCAACCCTCGAAATTAACTTTTTTTGCTGGTGGCCCGGTCGGGCCAGTAAAATTAGTATTTTTCCAATTTTGGTGGCCCGAAACCAAAATCTACTGGCCCGAAAAAAATAAGGAAAAACAAAAGTAAAATTAAAACAATAACCATATTCATAGTTTCAGGGTACTGGGCAATGTTTAGCCTCATTTGTTATTCCAATGCTTGAAATTATCTTTTTTTCTGGTGGCCCGAAAATAAAATTTACAAACAAAGAAAAACAATGGTCATGACTACTTGGTCATTAATTGGTAAATTATGGAAGTTATGTGTTAAAATTACCACCATCATTAAAGAAATCCATCACTGAATAAACAAAACAAAACCTAGAATCGAGCAGTTTCATCTAAGAGTCATCAACTGATGAAACTAAGCTCTTTTCCATGTACGATTTTGTTATTTTATGGTCCATAAAATCACCAACACAAACAAACACACATGGGACTGAGCATAGCTAATATAACTTTTCAATTCGGGAAATGAAATCACTTAAATCTTTGTTATTTTAAAAGCTAAAATAATTCCAAGTAGTCACAAGTCTCTACCTTGTAAAAATGATTCCTTCTAATACCTTCAAAAATATGAATAATGATCCGAAAGATGAAATTATTCCCCTTTATTGACGGTATCGCGGACGGTATCGCAAAGCACTTTGCAATATGAATGAATGTGAAAAGTTAGACATGTGTTTTGATAGGTCTTAGTATGCACACATACTCCCTCTGTGGATTGGTTGTTCTATGTTTATATTCTACATGTTGCAAAGGCTTCCAGGGGGTGTGTGGGAAATTAAGAAAACAGCATAAGCATGCTTTTAATTTTAGTCATTACACACCTCTGGAAGTTGTTTAATTTTACCATGATTTATCATGCAAGAAGTAGATAATTCAAGGGAGAGTGTTCATATGAGGAAATAGCACATATTTGTAGGCATAAATAAGGATTAATTCAACTAGCGCAAGTGCGCTTGCGACTTTTTATGTCCGTCCTTTTCATTTCTTGCAAATATTTAAATCACAATTAAAGTGTTTTTAAGAGGTGTCAAACTTGAGATTCATATTCCTTGATGTTGTCTTCTTATGGTTTAAACATTTGGTGGCCCGATCGGGCCACCAAACTTTGGCATTTTCATGTTTTTACTGGCCCGACCGCAACTTTTACTGGCCCCGGGCCATCGGGCCTACGCCAATTTCGAGCGTTGCCTTATGATTGAACCTGATACATGCTAAATGAACGCTGAATATGAAAGATATTGGTATGAGAATAAAGAAATTAAATCAAAGGGGGTCAACAATTTTCTGTTTTGGCGTTGCTTAGCCAGTTTTCCTTTCTACCTTAATGCAATAATGTTGCTTTGAAGCGCCTTCTAATCTGCTACTACAACTTGCCGTTATGTTTGTTCCCTTAGGTCACCAGCTGACTGGCAGGTCTTCGGTGGAGATCTACCGCCAGGTGCTACTGTCAGGCTGCCGCTGCGTGGAGCTGGACTGCTGGGATGGGAAGGGAGATACTGATGCTGAACCCATTATCACCCATGGCTACACCATGTGTACTGATGTGCTCTTCAAGGTAAACTAGGTCTAGGGGTAATATGGGGCTCAATATCTAAGGGTAAGGGAGGGGGGGAGACACTGATGTGCTCTTCTAGTTAAACCCAGTTCAGGGCTTAAATAAGGGAAGGGTGTGGAGGGGGTTGTTTGGATAGAGGGGGGACATGGATCCTGAATCCATTACCACCCACAGCTACACCATGTGTATAGATGTTCTCTTCATGACTAACCCAGTCGAGGGGTAAACAGGGCTCAACATACAAGGGTAATGGTAAGGGGGGAGGAGATGGGGTGTTGTGATGTTTGGGGGGGGGGGGGGGGGGCACCGACCCTGAACCCCATTATCACCCATGGCTACACCATGAAAATAGTGAAAGCTACACAAGGGGCTTATCCTCCAGTAGCTCTGTGCGTAAAACTTTCCCTTTTCCATTGTATAGATTTTAAGTGACTGGCTGTTTAAATCAGGGCTCATCGTCTAAAGGCCAAGGTTAGGGGAGGAGGGGGGAGGGGGGGGGGGGGGGGGGGGCATTGTGGAATGGAAACGCAATGTCAGATTATTGACCATGACATCACCTTGAGTATGCGGCATATGACTTATCCTATTGACTTCATATTGGGAGATGAACTTTACATTTAAATGGAAATGAGACAAGAAAATTGCACCTGCCAGGAATCAAACCGTAAACCTTGGATTGCTAGCCTGGTGCTTTAACCACTGAGCTTTTGTAATGCATGTGCTAGTCAGAATCTCTATAAACCGGACTCAAACCAAAAAGATAAGATACCAAAATATGAATAAGTGCAAGGGTCAACAAATGTGACGCAGTTTTTTTGTTTAGAGTATGTTTGAAGGAACTTTACATGTTTTACCAACTTAAGAGTAAGGAGTTTTGTCATGACAATCTTGTCTTCATTCCAAAAACCTTCTTATGTTTATTTTGTCAAATTTATTCAGATGATTTATTAAATAAAGTTCCTTTTTTTTCTTGAAAAGGATGTGATCGAAGCAATCAACGAGTCTGCCTTCAAGACGACAGATTATCCCATTATCCTGTCTTTCGAGAACCACTGCAAGTAAGTCTCAGTATCATTGGCACAGCGTGTAGTAATAACTTGGGGTTCCACTCTAATACTGGCCCTTTTTCCCCATGGCCCAGGACAAGGAAAATTGTACTTTAAGCACAAATTAAAGTGACAGAACAATAAACTTTGTATTCTTCCATGTCACACCTTGGTAATAAACACAGTTTTGATCAGTAAAGAGGGTGGCTGAGATTTTGAACAGATTTGAGTCAAATATTCGGGGGGAAAAAGATATATAAATAATATCTGAGATCTAAAAAAAAAAGAGAAAAAAGTTGAGTAATCTTTTGATTTTTGGGAGGATATCCTATAAAAATTCCTCTAGTCCCACATAGTTATATTCATATTTTTGTTTCACACGTAAATTCTCCTGTAATTGTTGCTCCCTGTTGAAGGGATAGGAGGACATAGGGATAATGGTCCTGTATGTATGAATGGGCAAAGCATTTATTATCATTCAAGAATAACATTTTTGATGTGCATATGGTATTTCAGAGTATATAATATTTCCTTTATCTTTTACCTGCTCAGCCAAAAGCAGCAAGCCAAGATGGCCCACTACTGCAGGACCATCTTCGGAGACAAGCTGTTGATAGACCCACTCTCAGATTTCCCTGTAAGTATAAACCCCTTGCCTACGGGAACATGGTGGGCTATGTACAAAGTATGAAGGAATGTTTAATTTCCTATTGAAATTCCCATAGCTTTAATTGTAAAAGTGGTTATTTTGCAGTGCATCAATCTTCACAGAATTCTTGCTACTTTCAGCAAGCTTGCATTACAAATCCTGTAAATATATACACTACTAGTGGCCAAGCATCACTCCGTGAGCATGCATAGGATCCTGTGTACAGTAATCGCTTGTGCTCTGAGTCTTCTCGTCGTCTCGATGAGCATAAATAAACGTTGCTCACAGTGCACACAAACATATGCGTGATTGACTCATCAAACAGTTTTCCTGTGATTGGGCTTTAGAGTGCAATATGGATAGAGGCCACAGACGTTGGAGATATAATTATATAGATGCATGATTTTCTATGAATGGGTTCAAACCCGGAAAGTAAATACAATGCATGAATTGTGCATTACTGTATGTTGTGAAGAGTACAGTCAGTAGGTATACATTATTTTCAAAATGGGTAGAAAAAGTTTAACACCTTGCTCAGTTTGCAAAACATGAATCACACAGTCAATGAAAATATGCAATTTTACAGCAGGTTCCGTTATAAAGCAAGTCGAGCCTTTTAATTTTTAACATGACATGCATGCACCAAATACCCAGCTCTAGTCCTGATTTTAGGGACCAGTCCTGAACAGGTTAATGGGTGTATGAAGAAAACGTATTAACCCCTTGGCTACGGGAACCGGGTGGGCTGTGTACAAAGTCTATGGAGATTTCGGAATCTCGAAGGGAACATGTTTATTCAATGCATGACCTTACTTGTGTGTTTGCGCCCCCTCCTCACAGATTGAGTCTGGCAAGGTTGGGCCTCCCCCGGCAGACCTCAGGTTCAAGATCCTTGTGAAGAACAAGAAGAGGAAACACTCAGATGCTGCCAAGAAACGTCCAGGTAGGCATGGCAACAAAGAATGTGTGTTCATTCCATAAGGTATTCCTCTAACTTCAGAAGATTTTCCAAAAGTGATATTTGAGACTTCAATCATATACCAGTATAATTGTAAGATTCTTCTGGTGTGTTAAAGTGTCATAGAAAAAGAACACTAATTACTTCATGAAAATAGTGAAAATTGATGTCAGATTTGTATCACCTACTGCCCATTTATTTTGCCTACATTGAAGGAATGCTTTTCATTCAATCATAAATATCTCCAGAATGAGAGAGACCTATTTCATTCTTCTGTAATTTTTTTGTCACATTCAGCCATAAGCCAAACAACGAGTTAGAAGAAATGTGAAAGCTTTAAACGAGTTTGGTTGAATGTGAGAAAGTTTATGGATCACTTTGGACAGTCTAGGATGGGTACTAATGTCGGGTACAACTTGTCCCATCAATCGGGTTGCTTTTATTTTGGAGTACACTAAGCCTCAGTTAAAGTAGACACAGTGGAATAGCTATGAGGATATTATTGTTCCTCCTGTTGGGAGATCAAATAGAAATACATGATCTTCTCGTTTATGTTTGGGTCATGTTGCCACTTTACTGCTCCCCAGATAGTTTGGCAGTTTGACAGGGAGAGTGGAAGAGGTATAAGAGATCAGGGAAAGGGCGCACAAATGTGCAACCAAAGATATAAGATCAAGAAAGATACACTTGAAAAGTAACCATGAAGTATCGGAATGATGATACAATATGTAAATGTGTTGCAATTTTGTCAAAATATTCAAATTTATATTAAAGTGAACTTGCCTGATGATGTATTTGACCTAAGTGCTGACAGCGAGCGCACAACAGGTTAGCTTTCATGAATCTGTATTAAATGTTTGACAAACTATTTATTAATTGAAAGCAGTCCTTGAGTTGTGTCCATACTGAATAACTTTGCTTTGACAGCTGGGAATAGAAAGAAGTCTTCGGTCACAACTCTGACTTCAGTCACCTCATCCACTAGTCTAGATGAACAAGGTAACCAGGGTAACCCCTCTTAGTCTCAATCCATATCAACTTGACTCACTCTGTACACATCCCTATGACTCTGGTGCTGTCAGGGTTTACTGCCATGTATACCACAGGTGTGGGCCAGCTAACCAACATATCTGCAGCAACTCACCAACAATATATGAAATATTTTAACTATATATCAATGTCAATTCTGAAATGCTAAACTGACTTTGTACACATAACTATGCTTCTGGTTCTGCCAGGGCTTCTATACTATTCTATACTGCAGGTGCAGGAAGGCTAACCGTGTATCAGCAGCAATTCACAGCAATATATGAATGATATTCAATTAACCCCTCAGCGCCAGTACATATAATCTCCACTTACTAAAAATGTACTTTGTATACCTTGTATATATAATAATAAACTATGCCTCAGGTATTGCGAGGGGTATTGTGTATACTGCAGGTGCAGGGCAGCTAACCAATATATCTGCAAAATCTCACCAGAATAATAACTATTACTTTGATTGAGTTAACCCTTCAATCAATATATAATCTCCTCTGACTTTGTACACAAACTATGCCCCTAATACTGGCAGGGCTACTTCACCCTGGATGATTTGCATCACAGCAGGATACACAGAAAGCACACACACAGCTGCATATACCGTTGTCATATTTTGTGCGTGGTTTAAATGGGTTTATATCAATTATATTGTGCAATAACTTTAACCCGTTCCTTACAGGATCCTGATACTCCATGTGCGATATCTATGGACACTACGTAATCTAGCACAGTATGGATTATTCTTGATGTATACCATTAAATGTACTGTTTGAGTGAAAGCACACAATTTCAAATGACACACTCTGATTGGCCCATGACTTTGATATATGCAGGGAAACGTCGCTTTAGCTCCACCTCCTCCTTCACGTCGTTCTCCAGTTCGTTTGATAACGACGAATGGAGTGAGACTACGCCCTCCCTGAGATCCGGTCGAGGTAGATTTGTTGCCGTCATGAAATTCTTCTTTTTTTTGCATTTGTTTATTTCACCCATTGTATCCATGGCTGGATATGGCATCGGGTGTACTTCATGCAGTTCAGCAAGCATTGTGTGCATTTTGCTTTTTTAATAGGAAGAAGATTTTAATCTTCCATTCTGATATACACAAATTGGCAACACGGCCTCGCATTGATCATTATTAAAGACGCAGGAGAATGGATACGTGCCTGGTCTTCCTATGTAGTTTTGTTTACGTTATAGTTTCACAGTATTACAGTATTCTTTAAAAATTGAAACAAATATTACAATTTTAAAATGCCAGATAACAAGTAAAAAAGCTTTGCATAGAAGATAATTTGTTCAACTACTGTGTAAGATTAGGTTTCTGTTCTTTTGTCTCAACAATTTTAATGATCAAAGCAACTCTATGTTGCCAATTTTTGTATAGTGTGTAAGGAGAATTAGGATTCTTCATGCAATGCATCATGACATTGCATTTTGTTTGTATGTGTGTGTGTTTTATTTTTATAGGAAGGTTTTAATTACTGTCATGGATACTTAATGCAGTGCATCTTGAATTGTCCATATTTTGTTTGTCAGTGACATGAGAGATTTCAGTTACCACAATACAATCTTAATATGTTGTGTGTGCATCGTGCGTATTCATTGCAAGAAGGTTTATAATGCCATAATGTATTTTTTCATAAAAATTATTTGTGTTGGAAACATTCTTGCAATAAGTATATGAAGACATTTTCATCACTACCATGTATTCATGCAATGCAGTCCAATGTGTTGTACAAATTTGTACAAATCAAAGTTAAGACATCTGTGTGATGCTGTGGTTATGATGATCTGACTTCAAGATATAAAAATCAGAATTTGAATGAAAATCTCCACTATTTTGAGTATTTTCATGCAGTTTCAATGGGAGTTTTTCCTATACAAATTGAGTGTGACTGCGGAAGCTGAATGTTGCATCGTGTGACAGTGTTTTTGTTTCACTTTGTTATGCATTTTTACATCCTCAACTCTCCAGAAATGTATACATGTTCATGTTTAAACATGCTGTAAATATTAAGATTGTAAGATTCATGCCGGGTTCCTGAAAGAAAAAGAAAGAAATGCTGCATCTTGCTATAAATGGGATCATGGTTTTTGTCATTTTTGCAACTTATTTCTATGAATAACCTGTGCATATTTTTTTAAAACAATTTTGCCTATTAAATGATATTGTGAAGCCTATATTTTATTCCCATTGTGTGTGTGATAGCTTGTTTGTCTGAAGGTATGTTCCTATACGGTATTGCAGATTTACCGAGGATTATCATTTATGCGTCTGTTTCATCCTTACCATAAAAAAGGAATGAATTTTTCTAAAGCTGTAACTGCCACAGCTGCAAAAGCTGAATCCATCTTTAGGTACTATAAGTCGTTAAACTAAATGAAAGTGATTGAAAAACTCTACTTAAGAATTATTATCTTTATTACCATATTTACGTTTAATAGATACAAATGTATCTCATCATCTTGCATACTGTACAATGGCATTACCTCATAATGGCTCTGGTGGATGCTTCATTTGTATTCTACAAATACCTATATAGATTTAACAAAAAAATACAATTATATTTGTTTAAATACATATTCTCTAGTCAAAATCCTCTGTTTAAACAAATATTCATCCGGTGATGCGGAGACATTCCAGCTCTAAAATACCAGTATATACATTTATATTTTACTTTTTTATACATTCTGAATATGCAAGTCTTTTAAATTAGTTTTTTATTCTAATTTATATGATTACCAATCATATTAGGCGCTATATATCAAGTACTGTATATTATTATTTTTAATTTGAAGTGTGCTATTGCTCATGATTTGAAGTGAAACTCAAGAACTCTTTGCTTATAATTCTCTAAATCAGAATGTTCCAACTTAGGATCAAAGTATAGCTCCAAATCAGAATCTCCAAGTTCTATCCAGGTTTTTCTTTGTACGAGTACTTTCAAGTCAAGAATGTTTTCATTTTGAATTGCTCCCCACGGCAGGCACAAGGCGGCTCGCAAGCACCACATCACAGGTTTCTATTGACAGCGGAGATGGCGTGCCTAATGAAAATAAAGTGCCCAGTCGGGGAGGTAGAGAGCAATACAATTTATTTAACCCTCATAGTTCTATACGCATATTAAACATGTCTTAAAGGGGGATTTCAGCCTAGAGATGTAATGTTTGGTATGAATGAAGGCGAATAAGAGAAATCATTAGAAATCTGAGCAAAAGGGTAGAGAAACTAAAAAGTTACTACAGGTTGAAATTCGTTTAGAATTGTATGTATTATTCGTGATCGCTATTGATCGTGACAATTTTTCTTAAATCAAATTATTTTGATTACAAAGCACATTATAACCTTGAACATGACTATACATTTGGCCCATCAATATTCCTTCATGAATTTGTGAAACAAAACTGCTTTTAGCAACTAAAATGAGAAATAAATGAATTATGATATAATGTATGTACAAAACCTATGGCCAGTTGCTCGGAAATGATGTTACAATCAGCAGCAAATTTGAAAGGAATGGTAATTTCTACATGATGTTCAAAATATGCATAAATGCATTAAATTAATCATCCTGTTTCTTTTCTGATTCTGATCAAATTTTCATTGATTATTCCTCTCATTCTGTCAGACAATAACTGAATCTAGCCTGTAATTCCAAATCAAAGAGTCTTGAAAGGGTTAATGTCAAATGTAAACCAGAAATGTGAAAATCATAATCAAACTTGTGGCAATACATTTTCAATTTGCTAGTCTCTATTGATTAATAGTTTTATTTCCATGTACATGTACGTGTATATTCACATGTACATGTACATGTACATATATCCACAAAATACTATTCTAATTGCAATAATTTCCATTTTGTAATACCTAATCTGAATAAAATGAAGCTTGTAATCAATTTTGAAGTATTTAAAGAAAACCAACATACATACCTGCCAACCAGTCCGATTTTGTCGTATTTAGTCCGATTTTTTACTCAAAAAAGGGTAAAAAATCGGACGAGTACGATTTTTAAGTCCGAAAAAAAAAATATATATATATATATATCTTTTTTTTTTTTCTTTTTTTTTTCTTTCTTTCTTTTCAAAAAATAAATATACATGTGCATATATATACACACATATATATAGCTCATACATACATAAAGCTCATTAAGCCAAAATATTCATGATCTGCTCATTCAGTGTGGTCATATATGTTTAAAAATAAGGCTAAGATAGCACGAGAGAGCATCTAGAACCCTAAAGCTGGACCCCGTCCGCAAAGGACTTCGTGCTTCGCGCTCGCGATGCGCGCTTCGCTCACATGAAAGTAAGATTTTTCATTTTCAAATGTTGGCAGGTATGCAACATATATGACACCGACAGTATTGATTGTTCATACTTTGATATTTCTACAAAATTTCTCATCAATATTATTTAACAGCCTATTGTTACTAATTCTCTTACTGATTGATTCTCGAAATGTTATTTCTTTATAATATCTTGGACAAAAAGGAAAAACTTACTCATTGTTTTCATATATTAATTCTGGCTATTATTTATCTGAATAAAACATGACTATCAATATACAGTGCCAACAAACAAAACTCCATATATTTTTATATCGATTTAAATATTTGTATACATTATATATAACAAATTTTTTTTTTAATGTGTACTCTGAATAGTAATTTTTCACAAAATCGTTCCTACATGGATATATGTAATAACCCTATGTAGCTAACAGTTTCTCGGAGTCATTGGGTTAACAAAATCTAGACAATTGTAGGAACCTCAGTAAAAATGATGTTTTTCACTAATTTCCCCTAGCCTCTCGTAGAGAGAGTAACCGTAAGAAACTTCTGCAAATCTCGGAGGTGACATATGATGAGACAATTATTCCCGGCGAGAAAGGTAACCATGGTAACGAATCACCTTGAAAGATCGCCACATCTCCACGCATTATCACAGAGCCATCTAGGGTAGACACGGTGCATTTATCAGCAGCCAGCTCAAATCGGCAATTCTGTTCGCGTATAGATCAAAGCATGTTCCTATAAAAGGATGACGCGTTTATCGCCTCATCTGGAGTGAATATAAATCCTCTTTTTGTGCAGTTGCCTGATAAGGAGATCCACTTATTGGAGGTCAACTAGGGTGCATGGCGCATGCTATTTCTCTGAATCTACAACCAATAACTGGTTCGCCTGGAAGGTCCAAAATATATATATTAAACATATATTGATTAGGCTTTTTGCTTATCACCTCTGAATAAATGTGATTCCGGCTGATACATGTTTCAGAAAACATTTCTTGTATCTAGCTTGTATGCAGCAATGCAAAAATGTTCCCTGAAACACGTTTGAAAAAGCTGATTATTTGCTGATCAAGATGATAAATGCACCCAGAGTCTCATCAAATTTCCAGCAATAATCCACAATTCACCAAATGCCTCTCCTCTTGCCATTAATTTGTGTACATGTACATGTGCATTGTGCATGTACTGTATCTGATAACCAATGTCCTCAGATATGCATATCTCTACCATTTTATCAATAGTTTGGCCACATGTCTGCTACAACAAGCCTTGGACATAGCACTGGCCTTCTAGCCCAGGGCCAGTTACAATAAGCTTTGGACCATCAAAATAATTAAAATAATACAAATGAATGCAAAATTTTCACTTGCCAGCATAGGCAACCTTATATAACACAATTTGTAATGTTTTTCATTGTTTTGGGCCACCAGGTTCGGTTTTCAGGCCACTACAATTAAAACAAATTGGTTTTACTGGCCCAAGAACGCCAATTTGTAATATCGGCTGCAATGTTCTCATAAAATACAGCAACCCTGAATGTGCACATTATCATTAAATGGATGTTTCATTTAGCCTGAAAAGGACTTTATGTCATCGTATGAACAATACTTAAAAAAAGGATTCAACAAGTATACTATTAATTTATTTCTTAAACAAGAATGTACTTCCATCTCATTTTGAAATTGTCTCGCCACATCCAATAAAAGAGATTTGCATTCATAATACATGATCACCAAGCGACTGTTTAATTTAATTCTTGAAATGCCCTAACTCAACCATAGATTTAGATAAATCAGTTATCAGTTAATTTAACCATGATTAAATATCTAATATAACTGTCTTCACATCTAATTATTTATAAACAAGTCAACTAATGTGTTTAGGAGACCTTACTTTAATTCAAAAGCCACATGAGTTATTTTGTTTAAACTTAACATCTTACCAAGGCATAATGATAGTATACAACTAACGAATGGGCTTCTTGTGATAGTCAAATCTATTACCGAGGTGGGCTCAAAATGATTATTACCCGAAGCGTAGCTGAGGGTAATAGTCATTTTGAGCCCACCGAGGTAATAGATTGCCTATCACAATCAAGCACATTCGTTAGTTGTTTTATATCACTCATCAATATCACGGATTGTGTTCAGCTTATAGCAAAATAAGTGAAAATCTCTTGAATATTTCATAAAATCGCTTGTAAATTTTGATATAAAAATCAATCGACATTAATGAAGCCAGTATGAGCCTCCAGAACCACGGCGCATCTAATACGCTTAAAGTCATTGTTATTTTGCGCATACAATCACAAAGACGCAAAACTGAGTGCGCACCAACGCGCTGGCAGTTGCGCACATACGCGATGAATGCGTGCTAGCGCTCCCACTGATGTGCTTATTGGCTGTCTTGGCGTTCTTCTTCCCAGGGTGTTAGTTTTTACCAGCAATGTCAATCACGTGACTAGAACGTGTGCGCCATAGAGTACTGCACAAATTTGATCGCGTGTGCATTTTGCTTAAACACATGATCTATGGGACGAACGCGTAACGAACTTTTAGTGTTAATTTTTTGCTAACAGCCCGGTCACATGTTTGCGCGGGGATTGCGCGTGTTGTCCAAAACTATCATTTGTCAAATACAATGGTAAAACGATCTTATGAGGGATATAATTCTTATTAGCAATATGATAGTATACTATACATAAATAACTACACCATAATATACACAATGTGATTTACTTAACTTCCACAGTAACAATTTAATAGTACCCTTTCTTTTTAAATAAAAGTGTCACATTACATTTATTCATCCATATTAATATTATCTAGCTCATCTCAAGTACATGTTCAGAAGAAAAAAACTTCTTACATTTCCACATTGTGTTTATACGTTAAGCATTTTATTCTCATATTTCATCTTATTTTTTACAAAGAAAAACCTGAATGGTTTGCATATTTCTGTCAAACTAATTTTAATTTGTATGTCAGTACTGCATCTTGGAATAATAAGATAAAGAGCAAAAAAGCATACCGTAGTATGAATGTGAAGTGTTTGCTATCATCCAGAAGCATAGAAGACAGCATGAAACTTCTTTAAATTGTATAAGATTATTCTCTTTTGAAGGAAATATAATGAGAGTTTCGCCTATATTTTTTCTGAAATTATCATCCAGGTCTTGCATTTTTGGTAGGGATTTGTTTTGAATAATGTGAACAATATTCAAGGATTCTATACTCAATAGTTTATAGATTTGTTCAACATGTAAACCAGTAATCTCTTCAGAGTGATGATATAGTTTGCTTATTTTGAATTGTTTACAATATTAACCCGTTCAGGACTGGTCCCGAAAATACTCTGACTTGGGTCAATGGAGAATACATGTTGTAGCAAAATCTGTCAGTCCTGAATGGGTTAAGTGAAATCTACATGATGCACCTAAATGTCAAGACCACTGTGTATACAGATTACATGTATGTACAAGTCAGACCACCTGTCTATAAGACCACCATTCCATCACTTGCCCAATGCTGGTTTTCTTGTTTTGATTTTAATGAAATCTGTCTGCAAAGACCAACTTTTTGTGTACCATAGGTGGTCTTTATATACAGGTTTTTACTGTAGTACAAGATATACTCTAAATTCACTTATTTCCATGATGTTTTTCCACTTACAGGGTTGCATTCTTTTTTCCAATGTTTCATTGTGTAATGTGAAAGGACCAGCAAATATGGCAGAGCCATCTTCCTCTTTCTGTATACTCAATATACATAACCATATCATTTCTTTTACTTTACAGATAATTCAGATTATTTGTATGTTCTTCACTTGTACACTGTGCTGGACATATTAAAGCAAAGCATAGCCCTGTTTTATAATATATTTACTTTAATATCTATCACAATTATATAAGTTTCATTCATTTGTGTAATATTTGAATAAACTACAGTGATCACTTTCTTTCACTTACGAGTCACTTGTATAACCATTTAATGTTCTTTCACAGCAGATTATTAGAAATATACATGACCATATGAAAGTATTAAAGCCTGGTCCTTATTCTTATTCTGACATTGAATATTCTTCAACAGTGCAGTGTTTTTTTCTTCATTTAATATATTTGCAATGATTACTAATTCCAGTTTATTATATGTTCTATTTTCTAATTTCTTGCTATTGATTTCATCAACAATTTTGTTTGAATTCTCTTTGAATTAATGGGGAAAAAAACTAATCTCCTTGCAATATTAATTTCTTTGCTAATATTGAACATTTGCAATTGCATTTCCTACAAACTTTGCACATGGTGTCTATGAACAAATTTCAGCTTAGGTATTTGAATATTTAAATAATGTTGTAATGTGTTCTTCATGAGGCTGCCTTTTCCATGCAAACCACATCTGATTATTAAGATATTTGTTCCTTGTTTTAATGCAAAAAAACATCAGAAGCAAAAGTCAAATTGAGCCTCAAAGGAACAGAATCTGTGCCAATAGCTGTGGCTGAGGATACTAACCTGGAAGGTAACAATATGGATCTTTCACCTACCACACAAATGTCTATATATGGGACTGCATGCATTTCCAGCCTTCTTTGTAATGTTTTGCAATTGTTAATTTGGTGGAGGTTATAAACAATAAATGTTGATTTTACCATTATTGTGGAAGGATTATAATTCCTACACGTGCCTCAGAAATGTACATGTTTATCACTATTTCCAATTTCATTGGTACGTGTTGCAATGTTTAATTTTTGCCATGGACGATGAGGCACAAATAAAGCAAGTTTTGTATATTATTTTCCCATCAATGTGCTGTGGTTTCTACCATGCTGTTGCCTTTATATGGGGCTATTCTTATCATGATATATAACTATGTCATTTTCCCTCATATATTTTATATTCCCTTGTGAATCATTGTCTGCAACTTTTGATCTATCGAACCTTACCATTGTTTTTTTGTTTTTTGCTTTGTAAATGTGGTATGATGTTTTTTTTTTGTTATCTCTTTATATATATATATATATATCTACGTTTAATACATGAATACATATTATATATACAATGTATAACAACTTTATCGTACACTGGTTAAAATGAAAGGTACAGTGTGAGGTGTAAAACTGTTAACAGAACTATATACAAATCCATATGCATCACATTAGGTGTCTAGTTTGACATAACCTGCAATTTAATGGGCATGGATACAATATAAAGCATCATGTTCTAATAGTATCAATTAACATTTAGTCACTAAGCATTGAAACAATTATAATTTCACGAGGTGATCTGCCATCACAGATGTGAGCACCTTGTAACAGTTGAATTGAATTCATTTTGGTCTGACTTGATCCAATGTTTTCATGAAAGTTTATGTATGGTATTTGGAATCCTGGTACGATGCAATGCATGTTCATGTATTGTTGCGACATTCTCATGATATTTCAACTATATTTTTGCATGACGCCTATCCATATCTTGCAATTATTTCTCTTCATACGGCAACAGTATTTACTTTTTAATTTCATGTTTTTCCCATCCTAGTTTTTTTCCCCGGGTATTCTGTTGACATGTTGCTTATGTATGATATAATGTTCTCACCAACCCTTCTTTCAGTATACCGTATCTTTATGTAATCAATGTCCTAAATATAATGTCTCTTTGATCCTAGATTTTATTTCATGAGTTGTTTTAATTAAAAATGTTAAGGCTATTTTAGTAATTGAAGACGATATGTGTTGGGGGGGGGGGGGGGGGTGGTTATTAGAAATAGTCTCATGAACAGTAGCTTTTTTCACAAACTATAATTAACACTTGCCGGATATATTCACACAACACTCATTTTAACTATACCTGATATAAACACGAACAAGGCCAGCTTGGGAAGCTCTACCAGCGTATGTTTACTTCTATTATAATACTCTTCTGTGTAAATTTATCAAATCTATAATTCTTTGTAACTTGAAATTCAATTTTGGTTTTTTAAATGAAAATACTGAACTAATGATAGTGACAATAATATGATATTTGTTTTTGTAGGCAAAGCAGTGAAGACAGAGGAAGCACCTGAAAGTGTGGAACAGAACGGAGATGGTAAATATATCCAAATTAATTTGTACTTCTTTATTTGAAGTTGTCTTGGGTGTATAATGTATAATATACACGTTGCCTGTGAGAGATTGTCACTTCCTTAACCTTAGAAGTACTGCACAGCAGGTTCTTGTAGGCAATAGCAGAGCTGCCAAGTCTCCCTCATTTCTCAGGAGACTCCCTGAAAATAGACCAAGATTAATGCATCGGATTTCATCCCATTCGCCAATCTCCTTGATTATTGAAATATTATTGTTATAAGGTTGCATGTAATTGATAGATATCTCCCTGATTTCTGATGAAATTTCCCTAAATCTTGCTGATTGTTAAACTCCAATGTTGGTAGCTCTGCAATAGGTTATTGAAGGCTTGCATAACATAAAATTGCATGTTCCATTTTTTGTTTTCAAGAATGTGTTTGAACAAACATTACTTGTTCTCCTGTGAATCTCTTGCTATGCATTTTATTTTAGTAAAGGGCTAACCCCTCACTTGTCTAGTACAGTGGTCCTTTACTTGCTTGTGCCTAATGTATATCACTGACAAAGGGGGGTAGGGGGGAGGGGGGGGGGCTCTTAATACCCCCATTAATGTCCGCCCTATTAACTCCAGCATTGATTTTCTACTTGCCTCTTCAACTCTCTACATAGCCTCTGTAGTTAAGGAGGGGTCTCCATCCATGACCCCTGAAGGCAAGACCAAGAGTTCCAGAACGGAAGGTAATAACTCAATCTCATGCTTAACAGCTTTCCCTTTTTCCATTTATTTCCCCATTGATATCGTGTTTTTAAAAAACAAGTTTGAATGTGTCATTTTGCCCTTTGTAGAGTTTATAGTAGTAAGTGGAGCATCTAGTCAATGCATTACCTATGTGAAATCCTCTACTTCTAAACAGGTATTGTAGGCTTTTATAGTCTCATTCACTTGTACCAGCCATTTCCAATTTTGCAATACACAGACATAGTTGATCATTTGACAAAGAAAATAAACATGCAATATAAGTTAGACAAGTCAAAGAATTGGTAGCATGTGATGTGGTAGCAAGATTTACATATAGGATCTGACTAAGAGAAAGAGCTGCAATCATTTGCAATGTTGCGAAATTGCAAGTCAGAACATGTGACAAGTCTGATGGTTCAAATGTGCATATTTTCTGACTTGCAATACATTGCGACTTTACAATCAATTGCAACTCTTTTAGCAACGGGGCCAACGACTGTGAGAAGAATACTCCTGCCATGGCCCCGGTATTCTAGTTATCCAGATATATGATCTCATGCTATAATTTGTCATATTGGCAGTGAAATTGAACGGTAAAGATCCAACATCGTCTCTTCCCCGACGGAAGATTTCAGCTGAAGGTAACAAGAAAAAACAAACGCTTTTTTCATAACCATCATCTTCATTATCTGGCACTGCTGGCAATTAACAAATATATTTATACGTACATTCATTTATTTATTTTTAATTCCAATATTAAATTTTCAGCTTGGTTCATGAATTGATTGCATCTGGGATTTGCAGGAAGAAGCTTAACAGGCAATTTTTTATCTGATGTGGAACAATGTTTTTAAGAGTTTACTCTATACACATTTTATTTGCTAGGGGAGCTTTTTCCTAGCATGGTTTCATAAATTCTGGTATTTTTTAACGTACAAATAAGGATAAAATGTGTTCTTGTTTCTAATGTTCAGCTCTTTCATTTTCTGAATTCAAATGCATCACTTTATTGGAAACATTGAATCAAAATTGATTTACCTTTTTCTAATTGTTCTATCTTTCGTTCTTAAATGATGAGTTTATTTAAATGGTATTTCATATTTACTGCATTTGTCATGTAGAAGGTTTTTATCACAATTTGGTTTATAAAGGGTTATCTTTACTATTTAAGCTCTATTCCATTTATTACCTTTTGTTTGCAAAACATAAACAGGCATGTAATAAAGGCATTTGTCACAAATGTGTACAAAAATGTATGTCCATTCTGCTTTATTGATCATACTTTGTCTTAACCCGTTCCCTCTGAGATTCCGAAATCTCCATAGACTTTGTACATAACCCACCCGGTTCTCGTAGTCAAAGGGATCGAAGTAAAATCCTCACATTCATATCTGTTATTTATTATCATTATTATTATTTATTATATTATATTTATTCATATTTTTTTTACATAAAATGATTGCAGATTACGTTTGAATGTTCATGTCCATTTACGTAGAAGCTCTGGTGTTTCTCCCTTACCGTTGTATACAAATTGGCAATGCAGAGTCGCTATGATCAGTAGACAAAGGAAAGTCAATGGAATTTGGGTGTTGTATAGTGAGCTGTGTTGTACGAATAGCATTTCTGCTTAACCAACTCCACTCAGCATCTTGTGTTTATCATATTACATCCATTTTGATTACAGTACAGTTGTGCAGAAGTTTACCAAATCTGAAACAAAATTCTTGTAAAATTCTTGTAGAATTGAAATGACAAATTGTTGGATAAAGTTGAGGTGGCAAACAAGCTATGTATAAAAACACAGCTTGCTTAACAACACTGGAAGGCCTGATGTTTTGCCCTTTCCTTCAACTGTCATAATCAAAGAGGCTCTGCGTTGCTGCTGTTTTTGGTTTTATATGGGTAGGTAAAAAGGTAGAAAAGTAATTGAATACATGAATTCATATTGGTTCTCATCCTTCTTAATTACTTTATATCTAACAAAGATAACATTAAATCTTTTGTTAAGAATGAGAAGGGCGCTTAGTCACTTTTCGCACTTCAGCAATAATTATAATTTTTAGTTTGAAAGCCATGTAGAAATCAATGTAGCTCTCATTTATATTTGAGGAATATAATTTGGAAATTAAATTAGACAAAATTAATATCTGAAAATTTTCCATTGTGTAGAGGAGGTTCCGACCTACAAGATGGTATGTGTAACTCAATTGACTTAATTGATTTAATGCTCTTCTTACTCTACCCAGGCAAAATCATAAATGCATTTAATATTTAAAAAAAAAACTTTTGTTTTTAAAGGAGTAGTACAGTTTTGGTAAGGCAGCTGAACTTTAGTAACCAAACCAACTATACAAAATTACAAACGACTAAGTAAAAAGCCTGTTATCATTCAAAAAGAGCCATTAAAACACAAGAGGGCGCTTTCTAAAAAGGAATTGGTTTCAACCATTTTTCATACAAAATTATGCATGTGATGTTTTATTGAAATAATGATTAAATAGAGAGATCATCAACAACTATTCAAAAAACGCTTTTGAAATTTTTTGAAAAAGTGCAAGCATTTAAAAAAAAATTTGAAAAAATCATCTAATTATTTGGGCCCCAAATAATTATAAGATCAGATATATTTATTGATATTTCAGCCGTTTCTTGGTAGATTTTGACCAAATAAAGTTTATTTTTCCATTAAAATTGCATGTTCTCTCAAATTCGACACTCAGTTTTTCATTACCTCACAAAAAAATTGTGATGTGCAGCGCCCTCTCTACCAAAACTGAACTACCCCTTTAAAATCAGAAGTTGTAACAAAAATGTTGTTACAACTTCTGATTTTATATTATTTTGTGCATTATTCATTAATATTTATTATGTAGTGATTGGAAATTACCTAGAAGATGTATCACAGAAAACATATTTCTGGTTGTGACAGTTAAGTTGATAAAATAATTTGTTTTGTTATAGGTATGAAAGTTCACCCTCACACACCTAAAGCCATACTTTACCTAAAGTCATTGACATACTAAATATACAGCAATGTTTTGTGAGTTATTTTGAAATGATTGCAAAAGGGCATTGAGTCTTGTTTTTTACCTGGCGAAATCATGAATTTTCCAAATGTTTGCATGCATTTTATATTCGAAGCGGAGGCAACGCTGGATTTCACATGCGCACTTTGGGGTAAATTTTCAATGATGGGCATTATTGTTACAAATCAAATGTGCCTCTTCAAAGCCATGATTGTTGTAACGTCCTGCAGATGTTCCTTATTCTATTTCCAAGTTACAATTTCAAGTTGAAATACCCCTTTTTTATGTCTGACCCAAGGATCCAAGGAAGGAGATATTTCTGATGGGACTCCACGTAAATTATCAAAAGGAGAAGGTAACCAGTGGATTGAAACATTCATTACTTGGGAAGCTTAAGCCCTTGTCACATATCACTGGATAGCGTTAATGTACGCCCGACGGAGAGCAAAATTATCCATTCCTTCGTATGCCTTTCTTGTCCGTTTCTTGTTTGGCGAATGCGTTCCTTGTCAGGCAATGTACATTGTTCTATCCGGCGCAGTGTTTTGTGCATGAAACTATGGAGGCGACTTTCACCACCGGATAATCCGTTCACGCTACCCGGTGATATGTGACAACACCATTATTGATACATTTTGTTGTCATTCATTTTGGAATATCATGCATTCTCCATAGACCACTTCCCAATATTTTCAGTACCCGTACTGAATGGGTCACTTCATTCATTGCAATTGTGTAAGCGCATGAAACGATGTTTGAATTACGGTTCATGGGTACTTCAAATTTGTTTTCTCCCTATCAAAAAGATTTGTTTCTGTCGGAAATCATTTTTACCAAACTCACATTTTACTTCAGGATGTGTTTCATAAGCATCTTTATTTGCATTGTTGCTGGATGTTTTAACGATGATTTATGATTAAAATTGTCATTGAAGTAAATAAAGAAGGAATAAAATGGTTCCTACATTGAGGAATATTGAAAATTGTATTTGTAATCGACTTTAAACAAAATTGTAATTTGTCCTTTAGACAGAGTTTGTTATAAATGATTCAGTTTAGTATAAAGCTCCTGTTTGTTACCAATACTTACTTATATTACCAGCTAAATCATGCTCCAAATAAATTGGGATAATAAATGTTACTTTGAAAATAAATTTTGGGAATGTGGAATATCTACATGTTCCTTTGATATAATGTAGGTTTCATGATTTTGAGTAGAGGAATGTACTATTTTACTAATTTTTAAAGAAGTTTACGATACAATTTGTATTGTGAAATATTCTGTCTTGAAGATGAAGTAAAACTACAGCAGCAAAGATATAAGCGTAAAAATTCAAGAGAAATCCAAGGTATGAACAAATTAATATGTTATTAATATGTTATCAATATTTTAACATTATCTTACATATAAAAGTATATTCACATGCACATAAATGTATATATTATTGTTTAAAAAACACAAACTTATGTTGCAAATAATCTTTATTAAGCATTCAAATAATGTGGATGTTGTAATTTTTTGTATAATTTGAAAACTAACGTAAATATTATTTGTATGGTATCAAAACAGAGTTACTGACACAAACTTTGTTCGTATGAGAGCTAGGATTACATACTTCAAAAACAATTATTATACAACATAATATTTAATTGATTATGTTTCAAAGCACATGAATAAGAAGCATCTATATTGCGTTCACATGCACATCAACAGTTGCACATTGATTATGGAGACTTTATTTTAATATTGCGCTTTATAAGAATAGATAACTATTACTGTTATTCAAATCTGTTTGCAAGTCCTTTTTTTAAACACTCAAAAACACTTGTTTTAATCTGTGTACACATCTTGCACCAGCAATTCGTTTAAACTTGTTTAAGCTTTAAACCAGTGGAAATGAAAATAGGGGTAATCTTCCAAAGAGATATTGTGCCATTTTGTCTTAAAAACAGAAATGCCCCTTTTTTCAATTGTACGGAGGAGAGGTTTTGCTTTGTTAATTTTGTAAACCATGCTGCATTTCACATAGATATTCCTTTCCATTCTGTTGTATTTCATGCTACATCCAATTTAATGTCTAAGCACTTTTTTTAATAGCACAATGTGATTATCTCTTATTATAACAAAAGAAGGAATAAGTCCTTTGAAGCCTATTTGACTTTGGCCTAACTTGTATTCTCCATAGACCCCAGCCTGAGTATTTTGTTTGGACCAGCAGTAAACAGGTTATAGCACATCTCAATGGATTGTAGGCCAGATATCTTGTCTTCTTTGTGTATGGGAGTCAAAGTGCAGGAATTGCTTTTCAACAGAGGGGTGACTTTTTCTTTTTTCCCTCAGAACTAAAGAATCCCTTCATAAATCAATGTCTGCACCATTGTAGTGATGTCACTAGGGCTTTGAGCAATGCAATAATGAATAATGAGCCAAAATAAAATGAGCTCTCTTGAGGCTATTTGATTTTGGTATAACACACTTCTCTATAATTTTATAAACCTCAGTCCGAGTAGTTTTGAGTATTTTCGAGACTTGTCCTAAATGGATTAAGATGAGATTCAAAACATACTTCTTGTCAAAATGACTATTTTCATTGTCAACAATATATTCACTGCTACTTCTTCCAAACAGATTGTTTTCACATAAAACAAAAGTAAATGCAATGTGTATCGCTAATGCATGGTGGAGGTACCTTTTATTATTTCCTAAATTATTTATTGGTTTATGATTTTGTATACATTGGGGCTTGGTGGTTTTATATACCGTATGTTAATGCTCTTATAGTCTTTGTAACATGATAACATAAAGAGTTTAATTTTACATACTGTGCTGTTTGTATTTTATTTTGCTTTGGCAGGAACCACTTCAATACACATATTTTTTTTTATTATTGTCATTTTTCAAAGAAGATTGATTTGACTAGTGTTTTGATTGTTTTTGTCTTTCAACTGTTTATGTGAACATGCTGGTGCAAATCATTGTTATCACACGCTACACATGAATTTCGTGATATTTAAAACTAGATAACTAATATAAATGTAATTAAAGATATGCCATAGAAGGGATACAAAAATATAATGCAGCATGTTTTTGAGTTGCATGATAAATTCTGACACCATAGTACTGATATTAATCACAATATGGAGCTGTGTGATATGGAGCTTTACCCTTCAATCAACTACAGGGGTTGCTTAAATTAAAAGGAGCTATTCAAGCCATTTCTTTGTTTTATTAATTTTATTCATATGGGCTTCAGTTTTTCAAAGGTAATATTTTCAAAAATGTGTTTATTCTTATTGTACATTTTTATGTTCTAATTGCAAGTAGAAGAGGAGAGAGATGAGAATCGTTGCAATTTTGAAAATCGCTTTGAGCAGAGACATCAAATTGTGCATCTTGCACACTTCAGAGTGCGACACAAGAATTAATAGAAAGCCGAAAAGACACAATACATATATGGACAGAAGAACAAATAGCTGCAGAGACTTTACAAAGGCTGATTGGCTAACAAGTATAATTAAAAAAACAATCATATCATACATTCATTCTCAACAAGAATCCTGATTGGCTATAATAATTTTTTTTAAAGAGTAATACAGAAAAAAAGAAAGATTGAAATAATTAATAAAATAAATAAATGTACACAATCAAAACATGATGATGATACTGGTGTAACGATGATGGCGATTATTTGATTGCAATTGTCTTTTTCCTTGTTCATTGCAGAAAAGAGCGGTGATGCAGTGGAGGGGGAGGGCGGAGATGCTGGGAACGTGTCTAAGATTGTTGATGGTCTGGACAACGTGGAGGAGGAGAGCGATGACAGTGATGACGAGGAGGATCTGAGCAAGGAAGAGGCACTCAAGAAGATGCAGGAGTTGAAGGATAGGGTAAGGTCTCCATGGAGACGGCCATTATATTAACCCGTTCCTTATTACATCTTTAAATCCTCGTAGAGATAATACAGTGCCCACCAGCTTCCTGTAGATGATCGATTATCTGGTTACAAATTAGCAAGAACTAAGAAAGCAGACTTTGTAGGTTCAAAATAGAGCAGTATTATGTGGGCCGAGAAAAACTCTTTGGATTGGGATTTGATCCACTGGTGTTCTGCTGACTGAAACCACTGGTTATCTTGTTCTATTGACCACAGGGTACTGCTGGGAAAGAAGCTGAGGCCGGAGCGGAGATGTCAGCCCTGGTCAACTACATCCAGCCTGTCCACTTCTCATCCTTTGAAACATCAGACAGTAAGTCTGCAATCTTGCCTGTATACAGTGGCGCCCCTAGTCAAGTTACCCCCTGTTGCTTATGCATATCGACGCAATACATGCAAATGTCTATGCTTGCGACCATTTGCACTCTCGTCAGGCGGTAACTAAAGTGTGGGTGCCAATCTACCTATGTCCTTCCTTTAAAATTAGATTTTAAGGAGACACACTGCTATAGCTGAATGCAAACTAGAATTATGTAAAATGAGACCTGCAGGAACAATTACTTATGTGACTACCCATGTTTGCCTGGTGTGTGATGGTTTTGTTTTGTTTGTGCCTGAATTAGTTTCATATAATGCCATATTTGGACACACTGAAACCAGCAAATATACTTTTTAAAAGAGATGTTGAGGTCATCATCAATCACAACATCAAATGTAATTATTTTTTTCTGAAGCAATTAAGAATGAATACAATTTGAAATGTGATACTACTATTGCAAGATTTTTGGCAGAATATTAGCTTTATGTGATCATTTAAATATTTGCCATATAATGTTATATTTTCTTAATTTTTAACATTTTAGAGAAGAACAAAAGCTATGAGATCTCATCATTTGTGGAGACGTCAGCCCTGAACAGAGTGAAGGAGAACCCTGTGGAATTTGTCAAGTATCCTTTCAATAACACACAATCTGTAGTAATTTTAGAAGTTGTATTGAATGGTGGAGGTAGCACTAGTCAATTTTTGTTGATAAATATCCTTATTTTGTTTTGTGTGTGTTTTGTGTGTGTGTGTTTTGTGTGTGTGTGCGTGATAGAGGAGGAAGTTACTCGTCATGTGTTAGCTGTGGTCCAGGGGTGGTGTTCTGTAAAGGAAAAGTTGATCTAGAGATCAACTTTTGAATCTAAAATCAACTCCAAGAAGATGATCTTAGTGTATGCAAATTTAGGATCAACACCCCCTACTAAAACTTAAGACTGCTCCTACTCTGTCTTAGCCATTGAATAATACATGCAACAATATTTTCAAAATTGCTAGTTCGTGAGACAAGATAACTCGCACTCGGTGAACAGTGAAACTCGCGTTGTGTGTTTGTTGTATGCAGAGAAACATTTAAACTCAATTAACCGAAGCCATGCCCCTAAGGTAAAATTAAGATGAAAGGCAATCTCTGATTGGTTAGATTATGTCTTCATGGCACACATTGATTATTCATTATTCATGCTAAGATTGTCCTAAGATCAACTCACAGAATACCAACTTTTCAGATCTTAGGGAGGTCTTAAAAGTGGATCTTAAGATTAACTCCTAAGATCATCTTAAGGTTAAACTTACAGGATACCACCCCAGGAAAATGGGCAATGTTCAGTGTTGACTTTCCTTAACCATGCTAACTTCAGTTACAACAAGCGTCAACTCTCCAGAATATACCCCAAGGGGACAAGAGTAGATTCCAGCAACTTCATGCCACAGGTATGTTGAATATTTTTCTAATTCAAATTTCTTCAATACCCTTCATAGAATTGTTACAACGTACAATATATAATGAAGTGACATTACATAAAGAAAGAAAAAAAACATGAACATATGAGAGAGTTTACCTTATATGAGAGCCAACGCCTTTTTATACAAAAGGTACATGGTGAAAAAAAAATATTACAAGAGGGTAAAAGTTGCCATTTCTGAATACTTTAGTTACACTTGTATGTAATAAGAACTGTCTATATTTATAGATAGGTTTGACTGTATATAACAAGTAAAATGCATTCTCTTTTTTTCTCTTTAACAGATTTTCTGGAACTGTGGATGCCAACTAGTGGCCCTGAACTACCAGAATATGGGTGAGTGTTGGGCAGAACCAATGCCTCCCTTTTCTCTTGGCATTGGCTCAAGTCAGATATGTACAAGTTATTCTAATCCTTCTACATTTACATATTAAATTGCACATATGCAGGAAACATTGCACTTTATATCACAATGCATAAAATGGTAAATATTGAAATTATTGTGCAACTTTAGGAGTTATTGAAAGTCATACATTGAAAATTTTAAAATGTGTTCTAAATACAAGATTGTTGGCTATGGTTATTTGTCACAATTACATTATATATAAACAGAACAGAAGAAGAATTAGAAAGGTGTGCATCCAAACAGAAGTAGTACACTGGTAGCACAGAACATATTATACCTTTCAACATAGAAGTAGTATATAAATAACTAGAAGAGAATCTACGCACTGCGCGCTAATTTGCCCATAGCCTTTACACGCAGCAAACATGGCCGGTTAGGGAAACTTCATGGACTGGCTAACATGGAATGCTAGGTATTTTGTAGTCTATGATCTAAGACCCTCGATCGCATGCTAAAAATAATCCCACCACCCATAATAGATAGCCGCCAACGAGACAGATCTGCACAACAGCAGTGATGGCTGCCAGCCGAGGCCTCGTGAGCAGCGATCACTGATGTTACGCAGACCTCTCTCGTTGGTCGCGCTATGTTCAGCATGCGATCGAGGGTCTCGATCCTAGACTAAACGTTTCCCAGAATTCCATGTTAGCCAGTCCATAAAAGTTTCCAAGATTAGCGCGCAGTATGACCCCCCTGCCTTTCAACCAACCAAAAAAATACACGGGGGCAAAGGGCGATTCGCCCCTGATACCTTTAAAATCGCCCCTGCGAGCCACGGCATGGGGGCGAATTTTTAATTTAATTTTTTTACAATTATTTATTATTATTATTATTTATTTATTTTTTTAACATCTTTTTGCATGATCGGAAAGCGCCAGAAACGTCATAATCAGATAGATCACATCATGATAGACCCTTGAGCAGTGAAAACGATGTAAAAAAAAAAAGAGCCCCCGTGAGCCCCAAAATAGCCCTCGTGAATAATTTCACGAGGGCGTTTTTTTCCCTCAAAATTTTCAAAATCGCCCTCGTGAAAAAAAAAGTATTTTTTTGGTTGCTTTCAACCATTCTCCCCTTCCCTTCCCTTCCTTCCCCTGTTTGCTGTAGATCTGCCCATGCAACTCAACCTGGGACTGTTCAACCAGAATGGACGCACCGGCTACATCCTCAAGCCAGACTTCATGCGACGCAAGGACCGCCATTTTGACCCCTTCTCCGAGTCCACGATGGATGGCATCGTTGCAGCTACAGTCAAAGTCAAGGTATGTCTTGATCCATTCCTACTAGGAGCCAAGGGGTGTTTCACAAACATTCTGGCCCGGATTCACAAATCAGCTTTGTAGGAGGTTTGTACAAATCATGGTTTATCCATGTTCTACATCTATGGAGTGCTGCTCGTATACAAGTAAAACATTTTATAATTTCTAACGATATGACTGTTAGTGCTTGCTAACCAGCAAATTTCACCATGTGAGAAGACAAACATTTATTTGGTGCATTTTGTAAATGTGTACCATCAACATTGTTAACTGGTAAGGAGTTTACATTGTTTCTCCATCAGTTTACAAATGGCACTCCATAGATGTAGATCATGGATAAACCATGGTTTGTACAAACCTCCTACAAACCTGCTTTGTGAATCCGGGCCTCTAAGTTTGAACTTAAATTTCAGGTGGGTTTAAAATTATGGAAAGCTGTTTGTTTCTCTGTTAAATAGCCAAAAATATTTTGAAACACAACAAAAAATCATTGTGTAAATCATCTTTGTTTTTTTATTATCACAGAGATTCATGTTCTTAAAGGGGAATTAACCCTTATCCTCTTGACTTACTGGATGTGATGAGAGCATAACTCTTGTCATTTCTAGTCACTTATTTCCTCATGAATATTCCCATTATGGCCCACTGTCGTCTGCTTTCAATGCCAACATGAGGCGGCCATTTCTTCAACTTCAATTTCAACTTCAACTGAAATGACGTGTCAGGCGGAGAACACAATAGCGGGTTACGATAATGCTATTGTGTTCTCCGCATGCCACATCATTTCACCGCGAGTAGTTGAAGAAATGGCCGCCTCCTATGGGCATTGAAAGCAGACGACAGTGGTCCATAAAATATTGATTATTTTTGTAATCGGGAATATTCATGAGGAAATAAGTGACTAGCAATGATAGTCGTTATGCTCTTATCACATCCAGTAAGTCAAAAGGATAAGGGTTAATTCCCCTTTAAAGTAAAATTTCTTAGTAGTCTCAAAAGTTTGCACTTTTGCTAATGAATATGTTTAATTCCAAGGTTGCAAATGGCCTACCATATTTTCAAGTCCAACTTTGAAACGGATTGATGCTCTGGTATTTTCGTCCTTCAGCATTGTTGCCAGTATGCTCCCTGGGGAGTTGATATGGTGCACAAGCTAATTGACTGTTTGAACTGCAACTTATAACCAGGGGTAAAAACTTGTGCATGGAGTTTCACATTGCAACGGACATATTTAAGTGCTTAATAAGACTCCGCTATTGTTATCATTAAATCCTGTGTATCATCTCTTTTATCTTGTTGCCATGGCAGGTCCTCTCTGGTCAATTCATGAGCGAGAAGAAGGTTGGGACGTACATTGAGGTGGATATGTTTGGGCTCCCAGCCGATACCATCAGGAAGAAGAACAAAACAAAGACGATCTCCAACACAACTATCAACCCGCATTACGACGATGAGGGATTCGTGTTTGAGAAGGTAAATTTAAAAAATAATTTATGTTTTTTAAGGATTTGATTTAGTGATTTTTTCTGGTCTACATGACGATACTATAAGATAGAAAATCTGAATCAAGACTATCTCCAACACAACTATTAACCCTCAGTACGATGACAGATTTGTGTTTGAGAAGGTAACTAAATGATGTTTTTTTTTGGAGAAGGTAACTGAAGAAATAATTGATGTTGCTTAGGATTTTAGTGATTTTTTGTTGTTCTACTTGAAGAGAAATTTTTTTTGGGTCTACTTGCTGATACCATAAGGACCATAAAGACTGTCTTTAACCCATTTAGAACTAGTCCAGAAAATAATCGGGCAGGAATCTATGGAGAATGCATGTGATATCAAAATCAGTCAGTCCTGAATGGGTTAACACAGCTATCTACGTACATGTATCGATGATGATGGTTTGTATTTGAGAAGGAAAATGAAGAGCTAATTTTGTCATTTACCTGTCACGGTTGAAGAGCATTTGATTTGCTACAATATACATTCTGCGTAGACCACAGGTCGCGATTAACGTGACTGCATGGTTCAATTTGAAATCGTGCACAGAATAGGAACTACCTTTAGGTCAAATTCAAGACTATTTGAATCGGGTATAAGATGCAAATTGTACTCTCCGCAGACCCTAGCCTGAATACTATCAGGACCAGTCCTCAATGGGTTGATGCAGCCATGCTTGATAGGTCACCACCTAAATTGATGTGGCATGTATTTTCCCTTGCAGGTGATTATGCCCAAGCTCGCCATGCTGCGAATCACAGCCTATGACGACAACAACAAACAGATTGGACATCGCATCATGCCAGTCAGCACCTTGAGACCTGGTACGTTTCTTTGTTTGCTTTGTGTCATTCTATGACAATTATTTAATTTATTCATTTTGTTCAGTTCAGTTTGTTCAACGTTCGTCATAATTACAAAATCATACAAACAACTACAACACACATAAGACAGTCATACAACAGTGTTAGGGGTTAAAGTAGACTTCCACGCGATTTCAAGCTTCTAATGATTGAAAGACAAGATATTCTAGGTCATTAAAAAAAAATTGTATGAAAAAAGTATGATTGTGGGTTCTTAAAATTGGCTTTGAAATTCTAATGACACAAATTCGCGAGCGAGCTTGTTCTATCCCACAATGCATCAATTTGTGACGTACGACCCTCACTATGCGCCTATCTATGTTTTTACACTGCAGCGAATGTGTTCTTTTGATCGAACCAATACAATGCTCGATCATGAATAGTTAAGTCCACGATGCGCCATTGAACCGTGCCTTTGAGCATTACTGCTTTGTTGAACCGTTCAAAAATACTTGCCTGCCCGATATTGTAACACGTTTGGCTTTCATTGGAATTTGAATAGACACACAGTCCTGTAAACATGGTTATTGAATTTACTGGCTCTGCATAACCGGCTATTATGAATGACACATGCAGTGATCACAATGCAGTGGCATCGGATTGAAGCCTACTCAAGAAATTGAGCAAAGTGAGGGTGTTACGTAAGGGTCTATTGATTGTGAGCAGTAAATTTAATTATTTCCTCAGAGTTAATGACATTAGAAAATATCTCTTATAAATCAACCAAAGAGAGTCAAACCCTGAAAATATTTAAGCACATCCCTAGATTTATTTCCAATATACTGTATTTTTGTTTAACTCGTCCGGATTTCTTCTTTAACATAAAATAATAAGGTCATTTTATATAAAAACTATCCCCTGTAATAAAGTATTACATATGATAAAATAGCTATACACCAATACAAAAAAAGAAGCCATATTGCCTGAAATAGCTATTGCACATTGTAATCATCTTATATATATATATTCTTTATTATTATACTTGAAAACTTGAAAACGTCCCGCTGTGCAACGAGCTGTACTAAATAATATCGCTGTCATTGAATCTTTTGCATTTCATTGTCTTTGTGTCTGTCATTGACATTAACCTTGTCTTTGTCATGACCTTGTCTGCAGGCTACCGCCACATCCCTCTGCGCAACGAGCTGTATCAGCCCCTGCTGATGCAGTCCATCTTTGTGTCTGCCATTGACATTAACCTTGTCTTTGTCATGACCTTGTCTGCAGGCT
The DNA here is from genome assembly GCA_037951105.1 of Echinarachnius parma. NCBI lineage: Eukaryota > Metazoa > Echinodermata > Echinoidea > Clypeasteroida > Echinarachniidae > Echinarachnius > Echinarachnius parma. The sequence continues at coordinate 379,455 of JBAMJV010000256.1, read as the reverse complement.
ACCACCACATTCCTCTGCGCAACGAGCTGTATCAGCCCCTGCTGATGCATTTCATCTTTGTGTCTGCCATTGACATTAACCTTGTCTTTGTCATGACCTTGTCTGTAGGCTACCGCCACATCCCTCTGCGCAACGAGCTGTATCAGCCCCTGCTGATGCAGTCCATCTTTGTGTCTGTCAGTGTCATTAACCTTGTCTTTGTCATGACCTTGTCTGCAGGCTACCGCCACATCCCTCTGCGCAACGAGCTGTATCAGCCCCTGCTGATGCAGTCCATCTTTGTGTCTGTCATTGTCATTAACCTTGTCTTTGTCATGACCTTGTCTGCAGGCTACCGCCACATCCCTCTGCGCAACGAGCTGTATCAGCCCCTGCTGATGCAGTCCATCTTTGTGCACATCGAGGTCAAAGACTACGTGCCCAAGGGTTTGGCCAACTTTGCAGATGCCCTGGTCAACCCGATCCGGCACCAGACCGCTCTCGCGGAGCAGATACGGATGAGAGAGGACGCTCTGTCCAAACTCATCGAGGAGGAATCAGAAAGCAACCAAGAGGAGATACCCCAGAATACTTCAGCACCTAAAGTGGTAGGTTTCATAGTTTATTTACCAGTGTGGTTATGATATGAATACTGACAATATTAATTGCTGGACATGAGGTGCAAATGAGGAGGAGAGGGAGGAGTTTCTGTCCAAGCTACTGGAGGAGGAATTGAAAGGCAACCAGGAAATGTTCACTGCTTCACAGAGCCAGGCATGTAGGGATGTCCTTGGCCCTAAAGTGGCTTTTGTGTTTGATAGTATTGATTGTCTGTGGTGTCTTATTTCAGTAGGAGGATTGCTTGTTAAGGTCTACATTTATTTGCCTGTTTTTAGTCATATTCTATCTATTACATTTGTATAAACCACTAATATTAGGTGTTTTGGAAGAAGGCATAGAAGTTGGATAAGTGGGCACTTAAAGCCCCTGTCCACAAAATCCCTCCAGGAGGAGAAGAAACTAGAGTAACATGTGGAGGGATGTTATCTGTCTACCATTGTGTTTGTTTTGTGCAGGATGTTCCAGGAAAGTCAGATGCACCAGCCCCTAAAGCCCCTGCCCCCATCAAGCCAGTAGCCAGCGACCACGATCTGCCAAGCTCCCTGCAAGCTGACAGGAAGGCTAGTAACAAGCCTGCTGAAGACCTCAAACAGGACCTGGAGAATGTAGACAGCGTGGAGGCCATTCCACAAGGCCTCAAGAAAGGGTCCAGACCCAGCAGGCCTTCAGGTATTTATTTAGCATTTAGTGCTATGTTTTTATTTAATTTATTACCACTCTTAGTTTTACAAATAAAACTGGTTTCAGAATTTTAATTCATCTTAATTTTTAGTTGATTTTTTTCTAACAATATATGAAGAAAGAAACATACAGCGGTTGATGAATTATTTCATGCAGGTATAAGGGGAAAAATATAAAGGGAAGGTGGAGAAAAGGGATATGAAACTCAAAACTCAAATGCAATTGCTAAAGAAAATTTACTAAAGAGAACAATTTACTAAAATATGAAAGATGAATTGTATAACATATAGTTGACTGCATACATGATGATAAATTGTACTAGTATATTGAAATAATACAAAATAAAAAAATTCTTAAGAATAAATTTATGATGTTTGCCTTTATATTTGGGAAGCACAGTGGAAACTAAAATTGATGATGGGAGAGGCAGAGAGTTTTATGCTATACATCTAAATCTATTTCATTGAATTTGTTTGCATGACTTAAATGAGCAGCATGACATAGCTAGTAGAAGATATAGTTCAGATTTTAGCATTAGAACAGCCAGCATTATTTGATGCAACATTTTAGTAGACAATATGTGACCTTACACCACAAAACGACCAATAAGTCGGGAAAAATGATTTTGCTGATTTTCACATGACAATAAAGTAAAAGTCATTACCTTTAAAATGGTATATAATTTGTCAAATTTGGACTTAGAAAACCGTCTAAAAATGAGTGCCAAACATTTGGAAGATGGCTGAAACAGTTTTAAAGTTACGGAGAAAACGGGCCGCTTTAAAGATCAGCGTCCATTTAAGTGCTGTAATATGATCATTTTCATTTGAAGAAAAAACATATTTACACATGATTTCTGACGCTCAAAATTTCACAGAAGGTAGATTGAGATACCCTTATTTAGGAAATATCAAAATCCTAAATTTCATATTTTAAACAAAATTGGACTATTTCAGCTAATAACAGACAAACTACCATGGCGACATAACGGTCGTTTTGTGGTGTGAGGTCACATATATAAATATCGTACATGTGCATGTAGTTTTAGACGTGCAAAACATTTGTGTATGTTAACTTAGAATTTTAGTAGAAGATGTGCATGTAGATTTAGACTTGCAGTGCATTTTGCATTTTAACTACCATTTTTTTTGTAGATACAGCTTCAAGTTTAGAATATTTAGTAAAAATTAGTAATGCTTACATGTACATGAATATTGATTAATTATTAATAATGTATGGTTTCATAGAGTTATATTAAACTTATGTTTAAATATAAAAATACATTTTCAAATCAAAATATCTCTGATAGATTTGGGACCACTCTTAAATGGGTGAATAGGTTTAATGAAGTGACAGTCCAAACACACACTTATTGGTGACTTTTAACAGCTCTTTAATTCCACATTTATTTGTGTTAAAATATATGATATTTTTGTTTTCAAAAACGTGACTAATTATTTAGGATATTACATGTACTTGAAAAATGTACATGTAAATGTAAATGTATATTGATATATTTCTGCTTGTTTTCAATTAAATTGAAATGATATCCTTCTCAATTTACTATGAAATGTATCGATTGTGGCCCATTTCATAAAATGTTTGCAATTGTTGTAAGTGTCCAATTATTGTAACTACCATGGCAACAACTGTAATGCTTCATGCTGATTGGCTGTTGACCAAATAGTTACAATTATTGGACATGTACAACAATTGCAAGTGTTTTATGAAATGGACTACTGGGGGTGTTGCATAAAGAGTTGCTATTTATTGCAAATCAGAAAATGCGCAAATTTGATTGGCCCAAGTGTGCATTTTTTATGACTTGAGATCAATTGCATCTTTGTGATTAATTGTAACTCTGTATACAAACCCCCCTGAACACTGAATATATATCATATCTAAATGCATGCAAAACTGATATCCCTGTGCATATATATAGTTGAATTGAACTGGATAGATAAATGTAAATGCATGCTTATTACCCTTTATATTTAAACACAAACTAAACCCCTCAAAAAAAGTTCGGAAACTCAAGTTTCATCGATCATATCTCTCGTATTTTTTAATAAGAATACTCGAAATCGGTGTCACAATAAAGCCTCATTATATACCTTTCAAACGATGCATTATGTGTAGTGATTATGCAATTGGGGCGATTGCAGTAGCCCAGAGAATAGGGGGAGGCAGGAAGTGAAATCTCGCAAATGGCCCCAATGCATTCAATTTACGAGTGCAAGACTGTGTTGACCAGTTTTCTAAAGGTTAACAATCTATTGAATGCTGCCACCCTTTCCATTCATCAAAATTGTTGAATTTGATACCATTTTAATGGAAATTATCTCTTCCTTACGATGGCATATTAATCGTAAGGATTATGCAAATGGGGTGTGTGCAGCGAACCGGAATATGGAGATGGGTCGAGTGTGAAATCAGACAAAAAGATATGGAGTTGACAACAAATCAGAGCGTTGCATTTTTTTCGAGCTTTTGGGAGGATTTTTTAGCATTTCAAATAAAATATTCATGATTTAAATTGATATCAACGGAAAGCCCAACAACTCTTCTGTATGAAAATGTGACATTTATAATGATTTTTGTAAAGGGCGGCTGCAGGGAGATGAATGTGGGGGAGCCTCAAAAGTGACCCATTTCAAAACGCTCTGATTTGGTGTCGGTATCTGTATACCATTGTGTAGAGGATGTAATGCGACTTGAATGAGTTGGCCATGAATGAGAGGAATTCAATTGAAAACGCATGAATAGTGCCTTGAAATCAGAGCGTTTCAAAATGGGTCACTTTTGAGGCTCCCTCCCATTCATCTCCCTGCAGCCGCCCTTTACACAAATCATTATAAATTTCACATTTTCATACAGAAGAGTTGTTGGGCTTTCCGTTGATATCATATTTGATCATGAATATTTTATTTGAAATGCTAAAAAATCCTCCCAAAAGCTCGAAAAAAATGCAACGCTCTGATTTTTTGTCAACTCCGTATCTTTTTGTCTGATTTCACACTCGACCCATCTCCATATTCCGGTTCGCTGCACACACTCCATTTGCATAATCCTTACGATTAATATGCCATCGTAATGAAGAGATAATTTCCATTAAAATGGTATCCAATTCAACAATTTTGATGAATGGAAAGGGTGGCAGTATTCAATAGAATGTTAACCTTTAGAAACTGATCAACACAGTCATGCACTCGTAAATTGAATGCATTGGGGCCATTTTGCGAGATTTCACTTCCTGCCTCCCCCTATTCTCTGGGCTACTGCAATCGCCCCAATTGCATAATCACTACACATAATGCACCGTTTGAAAGGTATATAATGAGGGTTTATTGTGACATCAATTTTGAGTATTCTTATTACAAAATACGAGAGATATGATCGATCAAACTTGAGTTTCCGAACTTTTTTTGAGGGGTTTATTATATTTACCAAGAGTAAAGTTATCTTGCGATTTTGCAGAACTACAAACAAATAATGGGCTTTAAAAATGCGAGTTTTCTTGGGCAATTCCTCATTTTTTAGCACACCATTAAAAACAGTCCTACTGAAAAAAAGAAAATGTTTTTTTGTTAAAGAAAGTATGATAAAGCAACCCTGTATAAAATGGAAATCGAAGTTGTGAAAGTTTTCAGTACTGCATCCTAACATTTTATGATAAAAAAAGGTGCTCATTTTGTTTCATCAGTTGGGTAAAAGTAATAACAATAATCAGTAGAAGCAGTAGAGTAGAATGTTTATGCCATATACCAAGCGTATTCAGAATACCATTTTTAATCAATAGGTAATGCAGGCTATAGAAAAGAGACATTTTAGAGCTGATGTAGACTTAACATTGCATCCTAACTCAATAGTATTCCATTTTCAACACCTACTTCCCACTAAATATAAACTAGAAATAACTCCTCTAGAGCTCTTATTGGGTGCAATGAAACCACAAGGTAAGTCGACAAGAAAAAAATATTTTAAAGAAGAGCTTCAAGATTAACATCTTAATCATCCATCAAACTTCCATAATTGAGAGGTTATATGCAAGGGACAATTCTGTTGTGATTTAGGTGTGTCACATCAAATTTATTTTGTTTAGAACGGACAAAACTTATCTAAATATGATTGCACAGCCCCACATATTCTTAATTAATGTGTATTGACTTTCATAAGTTTGCCCATGAAAAGAAATATTTAATCTTGTTGTGATTATTTAAGTATGGAACATTGGTCTTGAGCCTTCAACCACAACAGAAATGTTTCTTTAAACCTTCTCAATTAGTCAGATTTTCCATGATATCTTCCAGTGTGAAATAGTTTGAGGTGTAATTTTGGTGATGATTATAAATTTGGTTTTGTTTGGATTTATGCATTGCTCATGTTTACACTCCATCCTGACAAATAAATCATCAGCCATTATTAAAACTAAGTGCAGCTTCAGTATTTCATCCATTTGTGAAATGTAAAAACTTTATTAGTTTGATTATTTAATTTGAGCAGTGTGGTATTATTAAAAAAAATAATAATGTGTGCAGTGATTTTAAGCTGTAGAAAATGAAATTTGTTTTGATTGAACTATTTCACTTGCAGTTTTGTAGAAGTAGAAAGATACCTTCTTTTTTGGCAAACAAGAAATAAACATATTTTAACCCATTTTGTGCATTGAATGCAGCACAAATGACATATTTATTTCTGCTTTGAAAGGGAAAAACGTTTTTAAAAAGCAGTGTTAGTTCATTTATAACATATCACAAACAGTTGAAGCATTTTCAGACAACATGCTGGACTACTTACAAATAATTTGCATCCTGCTTAAATTCCTCCATCCTTTTCTTGGGAGAGCTGAGCATCCAGCAGTTGACATAAATTTCCCATTTAAACTGTTAACAAACAAATTATTTGTTTCAATAGTAAAGAGTATTTTTTTTAGCAAGAACGGAGCATATGTTCGCTGCCTTTTGTCTACAAAACGTTGAAAGCACAAATTCCTGGTGGGGACTTATTGTAAGGCATAGGTACTCTTTGGGTAATCCAGCGGCAAGTGAATGGCAGTTTGTGGTTGTGAACTGAATGACATCATGTTTTGCCCACCATCATATTACCATACAAATCAATATCATAAACACATGCCATGAAGAGAATGTATTTCTTCCTCCACACTATTTATTCCCCTATTTACTCGGGTAAAAACTAAATATATTCTTCTTCTCCACCATATTTTCTCTGCGATGTAATATTATTTTCATCCTCCAGTTTATTTTTTGAACATTATAATATGGTTCTGGCATTTTGATTTATTTACCCCATGTTTCATTCCCTCCCATCATTTCCCGGTGCCTCTCACCCCTCCTCATCTAATAGTCATGGCCAAAGACAGCACTGGCAGTGGTACAAGTGGCGGAATGATGCGTTCAGTTTCTATGGGAAACACCCAGTTAGAGTCTAATAATGCCTTCTCGGGCAACCAGAGCGTCCGCAGCCGCAGCACACCCAACCTGGTCCAGCAAGGTCTGCATCCTGTTGTCATGGAAATATGTCTCTTGTCCACTTGTCTTTGAAAAATGTCTCTTGTCCACTTGTCTTTGAAATATGTATGTTGTCTACTTGTAATTGACATGTGTCTGTTGTCTACTTGTTACTGAACTGTGTATGTTGTCTACTTGTTACTGAAATATGTATGTTGTCTACTTTTAATTTATGTACATGTATGTCTAATGTTGAATTGTCTTCTTGTCATTGACATGTGTCTGTTTTCTACTTGTCAGTGGCATGTGTCTGTTTTCTACTTGTCTGAGACATGTGTATGTTGTCTTCTTGTCATTGAAGTGTGTCTGTTGTCTAGTTGTCAGTGAGTGGCATGTGTATGTTGTCTACTTTTAAGTTATGTACATGTATGTCTAATGTTGAATTGTCTTCTTGTCATTGACATGTGTCTGTTTTCTACTTGTCAGTGGCATGTGTCTGTTTTCTACTTGTCTGAGACATGTGTATGTTGTCTTCTTGTCATTGAAGTGTGTCTGTTGTCTAGTTGTCAGTGAGTGGCATGTGTATGTTGTCTACTTTTAAGTTATGTACATGTATGTCTAATGTTGAATTGTCTTCTTGTCATTGACATGTGTCTGTTTTCTACTTGTCAGTGGCATGTGTCTGTTTTCTACTTGTCTGAGACATGTGTATGTTGTCTTCTTGTCATTGAAGTGTGTCTGTTGTCTAGTTGTCAGTGAGTGGCATGTGTATGTTGTCTACTTTTAATTTATGTACATGTATGTCTAATGTTGAATTGTCTTCTTGTCATTGACATGTGTCTGTTTTCTACTTGTCAGTGACATGTGTCTGTTTTCTACTTGTCTGTGACATATGTCTGTTGTCTACTTGTCAGTGAGTGGCATGTGTCGTCTACTTGTCAGTAAAATGTCTGCTGTCTACATTTTAGTGACATGTGTCTTTTGTTTACTTGTTTGTGACATGTGTCTTTTGTCTACTTGTCAGTGAATATGTCTATTGTTGAGTTGTCTACTTTTTATTCAAAAATGTATGTATTGTCTACTTGTCAGTGAAATGTGTTTGTTTACTTGTCAGTGGAATAGGTCTCTTGAAAATTGTCTACTTGTTGAAATGTGTATGTTGTATACTTGTCAGTGACATGTGTCTTGTTGTCTACTTGTCATTGACATGTGTCTGTTGTCTACTTTTCTGAGACATGTGTCTGTTATCTACTTGTCTGTGACATGTGTCTGTTGTATTGTCTACTTGTCGTGAAATATTTATATTGTCTACTAGTTATTGAAATGTGTCTATTGTCTTATTGTCTATGTTTCTGTTTTGTGTGTATGTTTGTTGCCCCTTCATAGTTTATTTCTAAAAAAGGGTATTTTTTTCAAAATGTTCAGAATTGTGTACATGTATATAACACAACTAATGTCCAATCCATGTTACATGCTGTTGTTGCATGATGGCACTTGTGAACTAGTTGACTTGTCTGTGTTAGTGCTGAAATAAATAGTATTGTCAGAGAAACACAATCAAAAACCAGATAAATAAAAAAAATATGAGAATCTTTACTGAAATATAATGTGTAAAAAGATAGGAAATGTCACTTTCTTTTATAGGTTGCACAGTTACTTTGTATGTAGTAAAGTCCACAAAAGGTTGCTAAACACTTGGTAGTGTCATAAATAATATGATATGGAATATCTATTAAAAAAAACCCACAAAGTTTTAAATGTAAGTTGATAAACATACATGATATTTCCGCTCCGATTATTAGCATGAATATATTCTGCTTTCAAAAACATGTAGAGATATCATTCAACGAAATGTTAGTTTTTTTTTCTTCACATGGATTCACAAGCCATTTCCAGGTCATAATAATCATATTATGGGGCTCCCTTATTTCCATCAACATGACCACAACTTCATAATGCATAATGTGAAATGATATCATAACATCCAGCCCTCCATTCCATATCACACAACATGCATGACTTGTTATCCATACATACACCTTATCATCAAACCAGTCATAATGAATTTCCATGCATTTGAGTGTTTGTTATTTGAGGTTCAAATGGAAACTAGTTTTTGATTTATTGAGTATCATATTAATACAATTTTGATTCCATTATGAGAATCACTCTTGTAATGGCATCTCAAGCATTTTACTTTGTGATCTGATGCATGGTCAGTTGTTCACGCTTACCACATTTTTACCAATTACTTTTTGCTTTGCATTTTTAATGCATTAAACTCTGCCCGATTTGAAGTGAGCAGTTTATTAAAAAAAAGAGAGCATTTTGTCGTGCATGCATTAGTTTTAATTTGCTTTTATTTTTTGTTGCAAACAATGTTGTTGATACAAATTCTAAAAATATTTGCAATTCTAAGTGGGTCTTATGCATAGACTAACATGATTTGTAACTAAATGAGATTGTATATCAATGCTTCATTTGTTAAATAAAATTACAAACTCTCTCAACTAGTTTGTAAGAACAATGGATATAGTATGGTAGTAATAGATGGAAGGTGTTTCTGCCCTGACTGCAGGTATTGCTGATAAATGTTCTATGTTTTCTGTTGCTAGATTAGTTTATGTCACTAACTTTTTTGTTAAGTAAACATAATATAATGTTGCCAATTTAATGCCTTTTAAATAGTTTTTATCTGCTACATTATGTTTTTGTTTTAAAACATAAATAGTTCTATTTTGATAATCATGTTGCCTAATGTATTTATTTTGTAAATAATGTAATTTACTTTAAAAAGGACAATATATATTGAAAAACCTATGGAACTAAAATAACAAAAAAAAATTAATAATGATGACAACAACCATTTATCTAGTGGCATCTTTCTTTAAAATTAATTCATAGGTGTAAATGTATTATTATTACTCTGGCTTTAGCCAAGCCACTTCTATAAAAAACACATCAGCTGTGTTAAGGAATACAATCCCAAATGGTGTCCATTTACTACACCTGGCTTTGGAGATTAAGTGTTGGTATTCATGTTTGTTTTTGAAACGCACATATATGTCATTCGTGATGTAATAATTTGTCTTTAATTTTTTCCCCATCATAATTATCACAGAGGAAATTGTTGCTGCAACAATTGATGACGTCAAGCAAGAAAAGGTAAGTCAGTTGTATACAGTAGTACAACCTCCTAGTAACACCAGTTCCAAGATCCATGGAAGAATTTACATACAATATATGAATTTGCAGTGGTCTTTTTAATTTCACAGTAATGGCATTAATTAAAGATAAAATCACTTCAGAAGTAAATAGATGTTGTTGATTTGTTTCATTCATTGTTTATTAAATAGTATGAACAGAGATGCCGGAAGGTATTGGAATAAATCAATGTCCACTATTATAGCCTCAAACATATTTGCTAAAGTATATGAAGATTCTTGTTTTTTCTTCAAATAGTGCCTTTTGACATCAATAACAGAAGGTGTTGAATCTACTTGACTCTAAACAAATTGGCTCAACTCTGAGCTTCAGACATTGGTCATAAACATGAGAAAAAACAGAGCATGTAGGCAATTTTCACTCCCTTGAGAGTATTCTAACCTTTAAACAAACATTGTTCTTGTTGTTTTCCTTGTGCCCTGACAGAGATATATGAAGGTGTTGACTCAACTGGACTTTGAGCTGCAGAAACATAGCAATTATTACATTTTCTTATTCCCTGATATGTTTTCTTATCATTATCCCTTCCCTTCATTTGGCAGAGATACCAGAAGGTGTTGACTCGACTGGACTCTGAGCTGCAGAAACTGGTGAAGAAACACGAGAAGAAGCAGAGCAAGCTGAAGAAGGGTCAGGTCAAGGACCTCAACAAGTTCAAGTCATCGCAGGAGAAGGCTCGCAAGAAGAAGGAGAAGAGGAACTCTGTTGAGGAGAAGAAATCCCTCAAGAGCAAACATGGGTAAGTTGTATAGCCGACGATAGACAACCCAGCTTTCCCAAACCAGCTTGAATTTTCTAGATGATGGTTCCTATAAATTACACTCATGTCTGCAGTGGTGTAGGCAGGAATTTCGCATGGGGGGGGGGGGGGGGGGGGGGGGCTCCGACCTGGGAGCGCCTACTGAGTGCCTCTGAAGGGGGTCCAGGGGTAGCCCCTATTTCTTATTTTAGCGATTCAAAGCCCCCAAACCAAAACTACCGGCTAACAAGCAAATATAAAAAAGGCTGGGGGGGGGGGGCTCAAGCCAAGGAGTCCCCCCCCCCCCCCCCCCCCTCCTCCTTGCTTTGCCACTGCATGTCGGTGACAGACGGATCCAAATTTCCAAGCAGAAAATTCTTGCTTTGAGCTTTTGAAAGCACATTTGGAAGATGGTATAAACATGCACTCTGTTTCTGATTGCTTAATACATAGTTTCCGAGATAAGATTATGTTATGAAAAAGTAAATATTTGCAGGAAAACGGCTGTTTTAAATTTTATTGCATTACAAAATTTAATCATTCTGTGTTCTTTACATATCTACTCTAATGCTGTGGGGGAAATAAAATCTGTTTCACCTTTTACTGCAAACATACCTTTGTAACTTAGCAAATTGTTAGCATTATGTGCCACATGAATAATAATTTTAAATTAAATATAGTATTATTAAAATAAAAGCTATTTTTAAAGTTTAAATATGTGTAATTTGGACACCGTCTAATGAAATAAAATGTCTTTGTTTTACCTTTCACTGCAAACATACCTTTGTAACTTAGCAAATTGATAGCATTATGTGCCACATGAATAATAAATTACATTTAAGGCTGAGTCGGTTCGGTCGATCACACCGGTTACCGACCGTTTCAATCGGGACCCGGTTTCGTTATATCGGAAACGGTGCCCCGAAAAAAAATAAAAAAATAAAATGTTAAAAAAGAAATTAAGATTATCACAATAATGAAGCGGAATTCAAATAAAAACGGGGCAATTGATATCATTTACTTTAAAGAGTGGTTATTTTCGAGAAATTCTTGGTTCTTTACTTCGTTTGACAGTCAGAAATTGAACAGGAAGCGCAACATTGCTAGTCATTTGAACGATATTGTCGGCGGATGTGCACACAATGTTAGTCCGATACTCCAGGGGAGTTGTCTGATGAATCTGTGTATGATCCAGCTGATGAGCCAGTGCATTCAAAAAGTGGCTCAAAATACGTTTTTTGGTCATTTGCACCATTTAAAAATGTTTTGATATTCTACTTACATGATTTCATGGCGTTTGACAGCCGAACAGAAACAAAAATGAGCCCCAAAACAATGAAAACAACTACTCAAAACATCGATAAAAAACGACTACATCGCTCCCATTCGCTCGTATACCCTGTGTGAATACGCCGGGTCTCTTTAGCTTTTTCTTCGTCGAGATTCATCCGCCGGCCGGTGGAACTATGTTAATTCATCCGCCATACGTTATCGTAATACTGCACACGCACATGGCCTATTTATGGATCAAATGTGCGTGTGCAGTATTACGATAACATATGGCGGATGAATTAACGTAGTTCCACCGGTCGGCGGATGAATCTCGCCAAAGAAAAAGAGACCCGGCGTAACTTGCACACAGGATACGAGCGAATGGGAGCGATGTAGTCGTTTTTTATCGATGTTTTGAGTAGTTGTTTTCATTGTTTTGGGGCTCATTTTTGTTTCTGTTCGGCTGTCAAACGCCATGAAATCCTGTAAGTAGAATATCAAAACATTTTTAAATGGTGCAAATGACCAAAAAACGTATTTTGAGCCACTTTTTGAATGCACTGGCTCATCAGCTGGATCATACAAAGATCCATCAGACAACTCCCCTGGAGTATCGGACTAACATTGTGTGCACATCCGCCGACAATATCGTTCAAATGACTAGCAATTTTTGCGCTTCCTGTTCAATTTCTGACTGTCAAACGAAGTAGCCTAACGAACCAAGAATTTCTCGTAAATAACCACTCTTTAAAGTAAATGATATCAATTGCCCCGTTTTTATTTGAATTCCGCTTCATTATTGTGATAATCTTGATTTCTTCTTTAACATTTTTTGCGTGATTTTACCGGTCCGAGTTTCGACGGTAAAAATGTATCGGGATACCGGTTCCCGACCGGTAAAAGTTTATCGGGACCCGGTTCCGACAATTACCGACATGACTCAGCCTTAATTACATTGTTTATCACTATGTTTTTGTTTCATGTAGAAATGTTGAGGAAGTGAAAAAGCAGATTACTAAGGCCATGGAGACACTGCAACAAGAACAGGAAAAGGAGGTAAGAATATCAACAAACAGGATCCGCCTTAACCCGTTCGTTCCCTTGAGATTCTAAAATTCCCATAGACTTTGTACACAACCCACCCGGTTACCGTAGTCAAGGGGTTAATGGACCAACTAAGCAGAACAAAAAGTGGTCTTCATGTTCTAATTCTTCTAATTCAAATTCTTCCTGCAGAATTGTAATTTTAACCAATAACTGAAGTTTCTCCTAATTTCATGGGGAAGTTATATTTTTAAAAGGAATTATCTTAAATTAAAATGGAATAAACTTGGTATTGCTAAGGGGTCGTGGGCGGAGGGGGGATGGGTATGTGCTCCAAATAATGTGGCAATAACAAAAACATAAGGGTGAAAAATAAAGAAGACATGGAGCAATAATTGGCATTCTCCCTGTCTACCAATGTGCCCATTCGAGGCCATGCCTAGTCTTATGTTGCATCTCCCAAGACCAAGGGGGTGTTTCACAAAGACTTCAAGTTGAACATGAATTTAAGTTGGATTTAAACATCTTTGTCAAACACTCCCCTGAATCTGGAATAACTAGTTCCCATAATTCAGCGACTTACTATTAAATTAAAAGCTATTTTTATAGTTAAAATAATTATGTGTAATTTGTACACCCTCTTATGAAATAAAATGTCTTTGCCATTTAGCTGATGAAGAAGCAAGTGTCGCAAGAGGATACCCTGATTGAGATGTACCGGCGCCACCTGATTGAGGAGAAAGAGCTGAAGAAGGAACATGCTGAGATGCTGTTTGAACTGCAGATGGACCTTATGACCACAGTCCACGAGAAACAACTCAAGAAACTTGACGGGCAGCACAAAAAGTGAGAAAACATACTCCTCCTTACTCCTCATTACTAGTAAAATATCCAATCTAACCCGTTCCCTTCAAGTTTCTGAAATTCCTATAGACTTTGTACACAAACCAACCGGTTCCCGTAGTCAAGGGGTTAATACACATGCATCAAAACTTACACATGCAAGCATCAATACATAAATCAGATTATGATAACATAAATTTACTTGTTCAAATCTTCAGTAATTCCTTTAAAATATGTAAGTAAAACCTTTTTAAATGTGCCCAAAATGCCAACTCCAAACTCCTGTTAACATCTATTTAGTTCTTACGGCAATGATCCATGAGAAACGGCTGAACAAATTTAAATGCAAGGATAAAGAAAAGTTGTATAGTCGAACCCTTGTATGATCACTTTTGGTGGCCACTATAGGCAGGTTGGCTGCTATAGACAGGTGGCTGCTAAGACATAAACTAAGCAGGGACATATTCAGAAACAATGTACAAGTCCTTGTTTTGAATTATATCATAAACAGTACTTGTCTATTACCTGCTTATAGTGGTGTTACACAAATGGAAAGACCATCAAGTGACAAATAATGTTATGAGTCTAGCGTACATCATTTGTTTATTGTCGCTGTTTGCCTCCCTCTAGGGTTGAGCACGACCTGAGGAAGATCCTGGAGAGTAAGAACATTGAGGAGATGAAGAGCATCAGTAAGACCAAGAGGGAGAAGAATGAGATCCACAGGTTGAAACGGGAGGCACGCAACAAACACATCGAGCAAGCTGTCACGGAGAGAACAAGGGTAAAGCAACGCTCTTCTTGGGTTTGGTTAACACAGAATTTGTTTATTGTTTGTGGATTACACTAAGCGGTAAACTTGCTGTTTGTTTGTTATTTCATGATTTTTTTTAAAGATAATTTTGTTAAAGGGACTTAGTAACATTGTCCAAATCCTCAAAATAAAATTCTAATTCTAGCGGTTCCCTTATACCTTGTTGTATTCGTATTAACAATAAAATCACGGGACAGGTTTCGGTTTTTCAAATTTCCCTTTTGTTACAAAGATATGTATGATTGAAGTATTCAGATAAGAAAAACTCCGGGCGAGTTTTTCTTCTGTGTACAAAGTGAGTGCAGTGAGTTACTGAATATCACTTTGCATTTTCGCTCATTACTTGGCCATACAATGTCCATTTGACTTGAAATTTTCACACAATACCCTGTGGACATATGAGATAACAACAATATACATTGCATCAACCATTCATCACTTTTTGCACATGTCAACAAAGTTACTAGATCCCTTTAAGGCTTGGTTGATAGGAAGGTAACTCCCCAACCCCCCTCCTTCCACTATTAGTTTCTCTCTTAATGTTCATGTATTATGGTAAATTTCTATAATTTTTGTTTTTGTTTGTTCTTGTTGTAAAAAAACTCTTCTTGAAATTCCTGCCACGCTCAAGTTTTAAACTATTTGTTCCATCTGTTCTAACAAATATTGAAGCTAGATATTGAAGCTGGGGGTTTACATCGTTGTCATGTGCAAACACATTCAGTAGCAGGAGGGGAGAGGTGTATATCCATTTGATTGTCTATGCACACAGAATAGTCTGTAACAACCTCATGGAATAGATTTTATTACATCATCACATAACTTGTCAATTCTTGACAACTTTTGTAGACAGTGTGACTCTATGTGTAACTGGTTCCTACTTTTCTGGTATAAATGTTTGTATGTCTTGCACAGTTGTGTGACTCTATAGGTAACTGGTTGTTGCTATTATTCTGATTTGAATGTTTGTTTGTATTGTGCAGTTGATTCAGCTCCATGACAAGAAGAGGAATGCCCTGAAGGAGACCATGAAGGAGCTGCAGCAGACCTTGTCTGAAGATGAAGAAACGGTGAGAACTTTCAGACATTAATTGATTTATTATATTGATTTATATATTCAACACTCATAGGATGGAATGCCCTTGTTAGCTAAAGTTCCAAGAAAATTCAAAAGAGTACACAATATTAGCTCCTTCTTTGTTAGTATTACAGTAAAACCTGGGCCCGTTGCAGAAAGAGATACAATAGATTGTAAGTAACAATTAATTGTAAGTCAAACATTTTTAGCTTTCAACCAATCAGATTTGCGCATTTAGAACACATGATCTGACTTACAATTAATTGTAACTTACAATTGGTTGTATCTCTTTCTGCAATGGGGCCCAGGTCTAGTAATCAATTGTAAATAAAAGCCACCTGTTTATAAAATATCTATCCTGATTTCCTTGAAATCAATTACCTGCATTGTGCAAACACTATTCTAACTCTGTTGGGTGGTTTTTATGGACTGATTTCACCGTGTAAGCAAGAGCAATCCACAAAGCAAGATATTCATGATTTCTTATTGCCATAACAAGCTATGATGCAATGTTTATCTCTGCTTGTGTTTTCTCCTCAGATGGTGAATGAGATAGAAGGTCAGTACAAGGTCAAGATTGAGAAGATGCTGAAAGAACGCAAGTTCAGGCACCTGGCCTCGGATACTAACGGCTCCGTCCCCGACACCACCGACCCCGCTAACAACGCCAAGAACAGTGAGCAGGGCCACAATGGGGATGCCAAGAAATCAAATGGCAATGGTGCCATTGGTCAGGACGACATCATAGAGGAATCAACATCCATGGGAGGTGTCACGGCAACGAGCAAAGATGCAGTGAAAGCCAATCCTTCCCAAGATGCGTCAGATGGTAAAGGCGGAAATAGCGATGTGACGAGTCCAGGGGTAGTTGCCAATGCTAAACCGGTAGCTCTGGAAGGGGCTGGTCATGTTGCGGGGGAGGTAGAAATCCATGCCAGCATCGATGGCGCCGTGGAGACAAACACAAACAATTCTGCTCAGACACATTCTAATGGAGACATCGTAACGGTGGCAGTAGAGAGCAGCCATAGCAATGGGGAGGCAGTGAAGGTGGTAGATAACAGTGCCAATGGGGATGCAGTCATGCCTGTCAGTAACCAAGACAATGGAGATGAACCGGCAGTAGTTGGTAACCATGCCAACGGAGATGCAGTAATGGCTGAGGAGGGTTCCCATGCTAATGTTGATGCAGTCATAACCGTGGGTAACTCTGATGATGGAGAGTGTAAGGACTCTGAGACGGGTGAGAGATCAAAGATCAAAGACAGTCCGTGTAGAATCACAGCTGTAGTAGAATCAACAAAGTTGTGATTGGGTTGCCATGGTAACAGTGTGAATATACCTTGTGTGAGATGCCTTCAAACAAATTGTGAGTACCTTTGAAAATACTAGTACCATGTGTATCTGTTTGTAAACAAATTGAATGTGTCTTTCTGTATATATACTGAAAAATACCAGGAAACCCATCCACTTTCTTTGTTTATATACTGTTTTTTATTGTGTACTGGTATATTTGTTTTATCGTTAGGCACAAACTCAATCCAGACTGATCAAAGATTGAACATTAAACAAAAATGATGCAAGCTTATTTTGGGATTTGCCACATAAAGATAGTCATCTTGGAAACAAATTCATGTTTTGGTGCTTATTATAAGATGCTCTTTTGAATATAATCAATGAATTCTGAATTGTAGATTTTTATTGTGTATTGACAGCTGTTTTTTAGGTATATATTTGCTTTTAATTGTGAATTATGTGTACTGAAGTGTGTGCCTTGATAATAACAGGCTTTCTAGCTGTGAGATATAGATAAACATGTACATACAGGTGGGGTTTCTTAGTCTGTTGTAAAATGTATATCCATACAAATCGGTTTATATCAGGTTTGAAGATGGAATCAAATGGTCTGTAAAATAAGGTACAGAATTTTAGAATTTAAATTGTAAATATATTTTTATGAAGGCCTATATTTATTCTCTATTGTACAATTGTGAATTCCAAATATATAAAACAGCTCAAAACTTAGGAGAAAACTGAAAGTTTAACTCATTTTTAACAACACTTCTTGTGGGATTTTATATTTCTGTTATACAATTCTGCATGAGCCAGAATGTTTTTAAATATGATCACACACTTCATGATCTTATAACATAACAAAACAGATTAAACATTTTAAAAACCTCCTTTAAATTGCACAAATCAATAGGTTTTTAGAATGATTCCTGATGTATCTCAGTACTATAATATGAATATTCCTATCTTCGAATTACCCCCCCCCCCCTCTTGAGCTCTTTCTTTCTTTCTCTCTCTCTCTCTATCTCTGTATCTGCCTTTGCCTTCATACCCTCTTTCTCTGCACATCTCTGTTTCACTATGTAGATGTCTAATACAATATGATACGTTCAGCATTCCAGTGTTAAGGGATCATTCCTTATATCCTGTTTTCATATCATCCTTTTACTCAGCTTTCTGTTTGATATAATATGTAAATTAAGAACATCCAGTACTACAAGTTCATTATTGTACATCTAAAAGTCATCATGCTTTATCAATTATGCCATATAATATGTAGTTATGTTTTGCATTTTTTAATGAAAGTATGAAAGGGTTTATGGAGGTGTCAGAGGGAAACAAGATTTGGGGGAAAGTTGCTCCCAATTTAGAGGTGATGGATTTAAGCTGGGAATGTTTAGACGAAATAAGTCAAATGGTGAACTTTTGTAGTAAATACTGGAATTATGTGGATACTGAATTGTTGACTCTTTCAACATGGTTTCGCTAATCATGCAATTGTGATGTCATGGTATCATGTTTCATTGTGCATGTTTTAACTTTACAATTTGAACCCTCACCTGTTTTTTTAAATATGTGTAGATACAACTATGCCTGGTGAACATTTTACTTGGAAATACATCTTTGGTTAAAATTATTTGACGGAACACCTGATGACTTGTCTGCCATGACATTGCATTCATGTGATTAGAGAATCCATTGTCAACCATATTGCATTTTGCAACCTTTCCCTTCTATGATAATACTGTTTATTTTAAAACAAAGCAAAATGACAGAGCAAAAATAGCACCATCCATCATATCATTGGAAGCAACTTTTTACTGTAATTCTGTTTTTGTTTTTTCTAAAGAGAAGTCTGTATATATTTATAAGAACATATTTATATGGTTGAAACAGTTGTTTGTATATGAAAATGCAATTCCATTATATAGATAAGATGTACATATCAGAAAACTTGTTATGTCTCCTATTTTATCTTAAATGTTTGTTATATGCTCTGTCTCTTATCTGGTCAGAATATGGAGACAATAGGTCTTCATTTTATGTAATCATTGGGTTTAGGGTAACCTAATAGTGGAAAGCTATGAAAGCGCTGAAAGAATTAGTTTGACTTTTCTGCTGAGTGATGTTGGTTTATTTTTGTTATAGATAATGTCTCTCTCTCTCTCCCCCTTTCATCGACCCATGACTGATATAGAAATATCTCCATCGAATTATAACTATTGTATTGCAAAACATTTTATACATTTATTGTATCATTTAAATTGCTGTGCAACCTGTTCCCACCTTTATTTTACAATGAAAATTTTCTTTATTTGTGAAATATTACTATATGCATCACAGGAGTAATTTTCAACTTATTGCAATCATTGATCATAAGAAATTTTCACTAACTTATTATTTTTTTTACAGAGTTGGTTTTCCGCGATTGGTTCTAGGATGCTTTTTACAACTAGATATTCATATATCAATGTTACCTCTTAATTGCTGTGATGTAATGCTAAGTTGATCACTGTCTACGAAAAGCTGTTAAATTAACTATGTACATGTTTATTGCCTTTCTTTTTTAGCAGCATTTAAGGTGATTTTTGTAATTGATGTATAGATTTAATTGTATTATCCCCTATCCATTTTGTACTACTGATTGTTAGTTTATAAACTTGTAAGTCCCTGAAAATAGATATGTACAACTCATGATGATAAAGGAGGAACACACACTGTACCTGTTCTTTTAAATTGGGCCTATTATAAAAATATGCACAGTAAGGTTTATAAAGGGGGAAGAATATTATTCAGAAGTGCTTCAAATGTTAACCATGTAAGTTATTGATATAGTTTGAATATCCTTACATAATCATGTAATCGTTGTTAGACCACTTTGGTTGTATTTTGGTGCCAAAATGTTGCATGAATTAACTGTTCATTTCACTAATGCACATTTGGTTGCTAAAGTCAGAACGTCCCAGTTACACATCTACTAAATAGAAGAACAATACACATTACTGTTTATAGTATCAAGTATATACACTCATCACAAATAAACAAACACACACACTTTCATACATATACATTATGAAGATATTATGTACAAATACATATTTACAAAGAACAATGTTTTTTATATATAACTTTTAATTTGTTGTTGTTGCAATACTGCAGTTTTTGATAGAGCTATATTCTTATGTAGAAGCTTATTTCTTTGAGGAATAGAGTCTTAGATGGTATGGGATCAGAGATGAGAGGGAATATCCTTAAAGTGCTGAGTGCCTTTTTGACAGATGGAAAATACAAGAGAATACATTGCAGTTGTTAAATTTTAGCAAGCTATTGTGAACTAAGCATTTTTCGTTATTGAACAATTATATAATTACATTAGTTATTTTATAATGTTGGTTCCTGTAAACCATTGTCCTCTGCAAAGGTGTATAAAGCACATCTCTTTTAAATTTAGTGGTACAAGTACTGTATATTGATTGCTACGATAGTAGACATCTTCTTTTTATGTAATTATCCTGTTCAATACATTCAATTTTTAAGTGGATTCTTTTTTTTTAACTTGTAAAGATGTGCATTTTGTAATAGGTGTTGTATGCAAATGCAATGTGTCCACATGAGTTATGGCCTATGCAAGATATATGTTGTCAAGGAAGTATATTGCCTGACATCTTTAATCATATATCCATTATACATACTACATAGAATGATTTCTTACTTTCTAACATTTTTCCTTTTCGCGATCCTGTCCGGAATGCTTGTTATATGGAATGCAACTTTTTAGTAATTGATAACGCATTTTGATATATTATAATGGTGTACATTCCCCCTAGTTTCAAACTATTGGTACTCTTTTTACACCTTTTAATTTGCTATTTTATATTCCATTGGTTATCCAGGTGCATTATAACAATTTGCAGGTGCAAAAAAACAAATTCAATACAAATTATGTTTATGTGAAAAATAAGGAGACACAAATGTTATATAGATTCAATAATAATGTTCATCATTGGCAAATCTTATTCTTAGGATTTCACAAGAAGCTTTACACTGCATTACTGAATAGGAATGGTTTATTAGACCAATCATTTATTTTTACCAATTCAAGATGATTGTGATTTATCATACTGTAAAACAATCAAAATAGCACAAATATCTTATATATTTAATCATATCTTCAAAACGTCATCTTGATATGCAATTAGTAATATAAGGTTTCATTGTAAAGACAATATTTCTCATATAATGGAAGCTTTATATCAGAGATGACAAAAATGGCTTTATCATTTTTTAAATAACATCAACTCTTCATATTTATGTCAAATAAAAATAGTTTGACATAACTTTGTTAAGTAGCATACATTGTTATGAATAACTGCCAGCAGTGACTTTTATGTGGCTTGTATTTTCAAAGTAGGTAATTAATGTCACATTATCCCCTTCCCTGCAGAAACTAAATGGGCTATGTACATAAAGGTCTATGGGGATTTCAGAATATCAAAGGGAACTGGTTATTAAAGGGTATGTGAACTTCCTTTCTTCTGCGTTATGAAATGTCCATTGAACGAATGCCAGGTTGCTGTTATCATCAGTTTAATGGCTTTTATGACTGAGTCCGTAATCTCACAGTCTTAAATTTTTCTCAACTTTACAAACATGTTTCTGTTTGAAATGACACCTGCATTGCAAGCTTTCATGCTTTGTGTTTCTATCTTGCAGTACTGTGTGAGGAGTAGCCTAGATTTTTCTTGTAGCAAATTTTGTTGCCCAAACGTATAATCTCAAATGAACAACCTTATGAAATTAGGAAGAAAAAGAACATTTCATTCAAAATCAAAACCTTGAACAGAACAAATTCGTACTGCTGCACAAAGTTTATTGTAAGACTACTGCTTATTGTGTTTATTTATTATTATTTCTTGGTAACTGGAAGTCATAACTTTAACATCAGATTATGCCAAGAATTGTAACTTTGTCTCCCTGTTTTTCCCACACATTCCTACTTTGTTTCACTGTGAATTTGGTCCTCTATCTGTATGGTGCTGGTTGATTTGTTCTCTTACAATTGATTTAAAACAAATCATATTTAAACCATCAGTGCAAACACAAATTTCTTCACAAGTGTTTATATAATGATAACTTAATTCTTGAAAAATAAGTATGAGAGAAGACTTGACTAATGTTTATTGTATATGCAATTGAATTGAAATGTTGGACATGAATATATGATTTTTTAAAGAGAAATTTCAATATTTTTAATAGCTGATCCTAATAGTAATGCATTTGTCCACATGTAAATGCTACATGTAGTTATAGAAAACAAATTTTATCTCAGAGTTTCGATCTCTGTTGCCAAACATCTTAAATAATATTTGGATTATTTGTTTTTACATATTATTTCTTTTAAAGAAATCATTGTTAGGAATGTGTGTGTTAGTTGAAGGCTGAATGGGCGCGACTTGCAATTCAAATGTTTTTAGATCACCCTCCATTTTAATGAATTCCCATCTAAAAAAAAATGTCATTTTAATTTTATTTAGACTCCTTGTAGCCAATGTAATTGTTCATTTTATGGACTCCTTTTCTATATGTACGTCAGTAAATATTCAAATGCTCTTTGTCTCACAGTTTTCATATCTTAAATAGTTGATGTCATACCATTTCCTTGTTCAAATGAGTTCATGGTACTATTATTTTGTACATTATCAGGATGTACTATTGTTCTCTGGAATTAGTTTCACCGTTCTAGAAACACAATCCCTGTCCCAATGTGTAGTGGTATATACAAATTATGCACAATTGACACAACTCCAATCGCAAACACAATGTCAGCAGTCTTGCATGACTCCCAGCTAGGGAATGTACTTGGGAAAGGTGGGTATAATATTCAATTTCAAAGTAAAAAACATAATGTCATGCAACATCAGAGTTCAAACTTGTACCACCGTTTGTTTAACTCTTTTGCTGTGCCTGTGTGACGTGAATGAGTTGTGACATTGGGACAGGGATCGTAAAATGGGTCTACATTTATATCATTTTATTCAAATGTAACATAGTGTTCATGGAAAGTACATCTCATTACATCATTGGAAAGGTGCATTTTAAAATAAAGGATTATATTTACTGAAACACAATCTTGTCATGTTTTCGATTTTCTTTATTTGTCGACTTTGTTTTGTTATACTATTTGCTTATTTGGGCCCTCAATTAATTCAGACCACACTATGTCACTGAGCGTGGGAACTGTTGCCACGTTATTTAATTACTATACAATGTATTTATTTGTATGCCTTATATCTTTATATTGGTTGTCAAACCTGCACCCCCTCCCCCATGGGCGTCGATCTGTCATTGATACCCATTCATCAGGGGGGGATGATCTATTAATTCATCCCCCCCTGATGAATAGGTATTACGTAAGTATCGACGCCCATGCCCTCCCCTTAGCCACACCACTGCCCATGCCGATCTAGTAAACACAGTCTTTCCTTTCAAGTCATGTGACTGAGATGAGATGGATGAGTCGAAAGTCCACGGAGAACATGGCACATTAATCCGGTGTGTGATGAATGTATCCCGGACGTACATCAAACCATGTTGTTCCTGTTCATGTGTCATGTCTGCCGGCGCCGTGTCATCATGTGATTTCTTTCCGCTACTTTGTGTCTCTACATGCGCTCATTAAAGGGATCTAGTAAAACATTGTCCAAAATCCTCAAAACTTACTTGGAACTCTAGCGGTT
Organism: Echinarachnius parma; assembly: GCA_037951105.1. Classification (NCBI taxonomy): domain Eukaryota; kingdom Metazoa; phylum Echinodermata; class Echinoidea; order Clypeasteroida; family Echinarachniidae; genus Echinarachnius; species Echinarachnius parma. The sequence continues at coordinate 355,661 of JBAMJV010000256.1, read as the reverse complement.
CTTTCATACCTTGTTGTGTTCATATTAACAATAGAAGCATTGGACAGGTTTTGGTTTTCGAATTTCCCTTTTGTTAAAAAGATATTTACGATTGAAGTGTTCAGATTTTTAATTATTCACTACATAGTCATAACCGTGTACAAAGTCAATTTTCTTTTAAATGAATAAATGGGAGCATGTACCTTCAGATGAATATGGTCAGTACCTCAGTTGGAGGAACACATTGAGACAAGTGCATGGAGTATTTAGACAGATCTGGTGGGTCCAAGACAGTGCATCTGTTTATCGTCTATTCGCTCTCAGAGATAGACTACGGGAAGTCTTTGGGGAACATGGGGAAAGGGTATATTGCGCATAATCATGAGGTGGGATGGCCACCAATGCCCCTGGTTTAACACATTGTGACTTATTTCTGTTGGAACATTTAAAGAACAAGATGTTTTCATCTCCTCCTCATGACCTGGATGATGTGTGGGCCACATTCGACACAAGATGGATGTTTTGAACAACACAAAAAACAAATATCTACATGATTCACGAAACATTTAAGTGTGGCACCATAGATTTCAGGAATGTATTCATTAGCCAAAACTTGCAAAAAGGGCGTTTCGCACCTATCCTCTTCAACAGCAAAGAACTCAGCAATGTGTGGCACTGCTGATTCAATAAAGGTATCAAATGAAAGCTAATAGTTACATCACTTTACATCTATATCACTGTTATGGTAAGAAAATATATTATTTTTGAAATAATTGACCTTTGAACTTAGAGTACTTTTTTTTTAAATACGCTCTGTATATGTCACTTTGCGAATTATCATTTGGGGTCCATATTTCTAATAATGTTTTCTTCATGAAACAAATTTAACCAGTCGGTATAAACATGAGGCACTTTACGTACCCACATACAGTACATGGCGTCAAGTCCGAATTTCCTTCCTAGGTATGCACCAGATTGAACAAGTTTCAAGTACAAAAATGCAAAAACTCCCTACTCCCTTCGCTCCCTCGCAAAGTCACAGACTCACCGCTTGCTGAAAGTTGGCAACCCTGACATTTAACGCTGTACCTGGTAGTGATACGGATCTTTTGACCCCCTCGCCACCCCAACAAGTTCATTGCGCCACTGGCTGACTATTACAAAGTTACACAATTACACAATTGCACAACTCTTAAACTATAGATAACAGAAATATTAAGAGAGATATACACATAATTGTAGAAAGGGGAAGAACAGCTTAAGATGAACGTTGATAAGTTAACATTACATTAATAATACATCTGATACCATCAATGAAAAGAAAATATACATCGGACACCAAACCACGTAATACTGATGCATGGTCAATCCGATATAGCGAATTATCATACATTAAGTGAACACGAAGTCATTTAATCCAAGATTTATCACTGCTGATGGCCTTGATACATGAATATCTTTCCATTCTATGCACGGAATAACTATTTATGAGTCCCGTGGCAGAGTTGTTTACTTTGTTGCTTCCACGTCCTCAATGTCACGATGATAGACGAGAGGAGCATTTGGCGCGGAAACAGCAGAGTGCTTGGTTACTGATCACGTGACCTTGTGGGTTCGCTGTGGCGCCTTTTCCCGATCGTTCTGAGTCGGACCGGTTTGTGGGTACATTTTTTACTGGGGGTTGAGGTTCTTTCCCCGAATAACATAATTTCAGCCTCTGACAAAACTTCTGCCGGAAACATAAGACATACTAATTTTATTACATAGGCGATTCTTGTTTTCCAGTAGGTATTAAGCAGTCTTAAAGGGATAGTTGAGTTCTGTATAATTTCACAAAAAAGTAGTTAATACTGTTAAAAACGGGCTAAGGTTGGCCCCAAATTCATATAGTGTTTAATAGCCTAAACAAAATGATATAGGCTAACCATAGAATGAAACGAATATTATTAATAAAAATGATATTACCATACATAATACAAAAGCTCAATACATTGCTATAAGCGGACAGCTTTAGCAGTAACGCAATTTCTCCATTAAGATGACATAAACGCAATCCCCAACCGTAATAGCAGCTTATGCATGAACAGTGCCATCAATGGTCCGGGGAGCGAAAAAAATTTTCCTACGAACTTTTTGTCTCTGGCGCATGCGCACATGATTCCTACGAACTTTTTGTCGGATATCAGACTTTAGTGAAAACTCTGCATGATACATTTACTAAATGAACCGCTACTCACCATGTATTATGGCAAAAGAAAAGAAGAGTCATAAGAGAGGATTCGAACCCATGATACCAAGTGTTGAACTCCACAGCGTGACCGCTACGTAAACCGCTGATGGTCAGTATGGTCTTATTGTAAGTATAACCCTGAGACTCAATCCTATAGTAAGGAAATAATTGATGATTTTGAGTGCAATAGGGCATGTCTATTTGCACGAATCGTGCAGCCCCGTCAGTACTATTGAACGAGCTACGAAGTAGCGAGTTCAATAGTACTGACGGGGCTGCACGCTGAGTGCAATGGACTGCCCTCGCACGAAAAATCATTAATTATTTTCTTTATATAACAACTACACAGACTGTCCCATGAAGCTCTATCCAGTTCCAAAAGAACTCGCCGTAAAATTAAATGCTCTTTTTTGTGTTTGTCCCGTCATCCTTTCTCAAACCAGCATAAAAGCGACTCAACAACTTGTCTAGTTCATCCGCTTTCAAATGATCAACATCCTCAAGAGAGTTTAGCCCTACACATTTTGCAAAAGCTTTGAGGATTCACTGCATATTTAGTTAACTTTTTGGGTATACAGAACAGAGTAACATTCAATCATGAACATTTGCTAGGCCTAGTCTTCAGTTTAAAACAAAATTCGCCATCGTAATATACATACCATGTTCGATCACAATGTACAATAAACAATGCAAATAAGGTGCGAGTCAATATTTTAATCCAGATGAATAATCCAAGTGAAATATAAGGTACTTGAGTTTAAAGTGCGAAAACAAAGTTAGAACGCTTAAACGCGACCTGATCTTTGTACACGGGAGAACCTGGCGCGCCGTAACCTTTATGAACATCTTAACGACGCGACCAGACAGCTCGCGCGCGCTTAGCGCGCTTGTTGTCCAAGCAACAGAGTAAACAAACAAAGATTAAAGCGCGCTTATAAAAATGCAGCGAAGCTTGCTGCATGCATGCATGTTCACACGACGCGTAATGTAACGTTTAGGGTGTACCGCCGATACATCACTCCTTTAATTGATGACGTCAGCCGTGCATTATTCGACTATAGCACGGCTAACGTCAATCACTGAGTGCAGATAGATCATTTTTCTGAATAGCATGTGACCTGAATTCAGCCAATCACAACACGAGAAAATTCTAATGCGTTATATAATTATGAATATTCATGAGTAGCCCACGTCGCTGCTTATGAATAATTCATTAGGACAAAAAGTTCGTAGGAAAACATTTTTAGCGTCCGGGGATAGGGGGGGGGGGGGGGGGGGGGGCGAGCATTTCCACATCTGAGTCCTTGCAATAGACCGCTGCTGTAATTTATGCAAATAATATGCGTATGACGTCAGACTCCCCGTTGGCAAGCTTAACAATAGTTACTAGGTCCGGCAAGCTCCGGCAAACTTAGCTTGCCGGACCTAGTTACTATTGTTAAGCTTGCCAACGGGGAGTCTTACGTCATACGCATATTATTTGCATACATTACAGAAGCGGTCTATTCTATATTCTGGCCCCTCATACAAGAGTAAAGCAAGAAATTAATAACACGCCTTTCTAGAAACACGGGACTGGTTATGCTTCTATTATGTCCATTACACCTTGGCAATAATGAGTTTGGAACTGGTATACCAGAACCCCCATTTGTTTTTCCTTCCGAGCTACATATTATGAATATTTTGATGTATTTCTTGATTTGCTGGACGTAAGAATAATGTTGACTTCAACTTTTTGCAACGACATAAGTATGAGTTCTAGTGATAAACTGCTATACGAGTAATCACTGGTAATGCGAAATGGTTCTATGAGCTAATTTTGTGACAAATCTAAATGAGATAAGTGGCATGTGTAAACATGTGCACAGCGCTAATGGCTGATCAGTTCGAGTCGTATGCGTACGGGGGTGGGGGCTAGGGGGCTGCAGCCCCCACCCCCTCGAGAGTTTTGAAAACGGTGATATTCGGGAACATCATTCATTTTATAAAATTATATATTATTCGGGCAAAATCACACAACGTATATCATTTTGGTTTTGCTTCTCAGGTGAAGAACGGGAAAGATTGTATTCGGGCATAAGGCCTCAGCCCCTGTCACACAATATGCCCGTATGGCCATGGTTCGAGTTACTATCGAGATATTTCAAGCTATCTTAATACGTCATCCATACGCCGATACACCATATGAGAGCGGGTAAAACAGCTATCCTGAAGTATTACCACCCTCACCCCACCCCACCCCTTCTCCCCCGCTCTTGGGTAAAAATGATTATATCAATAAAATAACACCATTTATTTTGGCATATACTCTCCATATCATGCCCTATACTAATATTTCTGAATCCTGGAATATTTCACAAAGCAAGGTGCAGGCGAAGAAGGGACAAAATCAAGACTTGGGAATTTGAGAATAACCATGCGTTACTCAATAACTCTTTTGACGTAATGATAATCATTATTCAAGCCCTCGGCGATTATGGACACGAACACACAACAGAAGTCGTCACCATGCTGTTCGTCATTCAAACGATTTCACCATATAAATAGATACACATTTTAATAAAAACCTCGATGATCGTTTCAACCCCTCGAGCACTCACTATACTAATATTTTCCTATCAACTTTTGTGCTGTGAAGATATATTCTTCTTTTATCAGCAGAGTGGTCAATCGATGGAACATAATTATATTTAAACTAAAAAATAAAACAAATGCCTACGTTCCACTTTCGATCATCGCAGAATATTAATGACCTGTTGTTTGAAATAGTTGGTTTTATCTTACGTTCAATTTAATATACTGTTTTGTGTGTATTATTGGACAGTGTTATTTTGCATCAAAGTGATTATAAATGTCAGATGAAAAGGAGTTCTGTAAAGTAATTAAGATACATTATATGATATTTTGAGTGGAATAATACAACCATTATGATACAAAAAGCTATACCAGGCCCCCAGTCGTGAACTAATACGAGGCCTCTTTTAAGAGTGATCATCAAAATAGTCAAGAAAAATATGATTGTATCGTCTATTTTCAACAGGATATCTATCCGTCTTTCTGATTTCCCCGTGGAAAGACGATTGGATAGTCTCGAATTATTGATAAATTCCCATCAATAAGACTAATCAATATAAGGAATACATTAGTTAGAGATAATGTTTCATGTTACACGTCGTTATATACGCTATCTAAATCGAAAGTAGTATCATTACAAAAGTAAAAACCAAAAATATAAACAAAATCTTGAAACCCTACGTCACATGGTAACGTGCTTGTGCAGACAAATGTGGTTTGATTGCCTGTCTCTTGTTTAATCTTGCTTTCCCCCTCGTCAGATCTTTACAACCGGAGCTGAAACTTGTTCAAAGTTTAATTTAACTTGTTGATTCCTATAATGTCAAATTCACACAGAGTTACTGAAAGGAACACGGTGTTCCTGCAGTCAATATGGTAAGTTATGACAAACTGGCAATGATTGACTATTATGATGTTCATGAATTGCTTTGACGGAGTAGAGACGTTCACTCTAACACGATCGAGTGATGTTTTGATTCAATGCATCTTCATTTGTGGTAACATTAGACATGAGACATGCTGAGAAGGCCAAAGTGTCGTGGTGATGAATACCTTGATGCATTGATGCTCTCCCTACGGTTACATGATCTGTCTCCTAATTAACCATGTTATACGGCAAGAAGTGGCGTAGTCACGTATTATCAATCTGGGGTGGTTGTGATGGGGGTAATACGGTGTGTGCTATACTGTTATTATGTACATTGGATGCCCAAGACACGACGATTTGCCATATGTTGTAGTGTTTAGTTATAGTGGTTTTCATTTTGGCCTTCAAAAAGGGTGAAAGGGTGGTGGGGTGGGGGCGTTCACCTTTCCCCACTATTAGCTACGCCATTGACAAGCCCAAAACGGCTTCTTTGAGTAACTTATAACTGAATTGGGCGTATCCGGAAGTTAATGGACAAGGGTGTACGCGCGTGCGTGTGTATGTGAGTGTGAGTGTGTTTATGTGCGTGTGTGTATGTGTGTATGTGTGTGTGTGCGTGCGTGTGCGTGTGCGTGCGTGTGCGTGCGTGTGTGTGTGTGTGTGTGTGACCGTGTGCATCGTGTAGTAGGTAATTAAGTTGGCTGCATGTGGTTCTGTAAATCGGGAGGAGGTTCTTGTACACTCGTCAATGGTCGTTACTCAGCTCTCAGCTGCTTATTATAATTCCTTGTCAATATCAGTCTTTGTTGCTGCCTTTTACTATTTCTATTCACTAGATGTACATTCGATAACATTACAAAAATATAGATGTTACTTGGATTCGTCCCTAAATGAAAGCTTAACGTCCCGATTAGCGTTAATGGACACGTATTTATGCTAAAGCACGAACGAATTACATCACCATGAAACCAAATCCGCGTCTTAGTCATGTGACACTGAGTTACTGATTACACTTGGGACGCTGTATTTGTCGTATTTAGTTGTTTGTATTCCAAAACCTGTCCAAGTTTTCTCCTCAAAATCATTACAGTGTGGATGCGATCCGAAATATTCAAATGGAACGCGCATTCGAGTATTAGTGACTGGGACATTTTTCTTTTACAAGTAGCATGTGCAACTGAATAAGATAAATTCGCGAAAACGATGGTATAAAGTGACTTGTTTAAGGAACTACTATTTGAAAAAATAAGATATTTTTAAACCACTGTAACTACTAGCAGCTGCATTCCTGCTTTTAAATGGATAGTACAGTTCTGATCAAACCGAATTTTAGTAACTAGAAATTTTATATACGTGTTCATTAAAAATGAATAGCTATAATCCAACGATGCTTAAATGGTGGAAACAAACATAATTATAAATGGCTAGGTAAGAAGGCTGTTTTCATTCAGAAAGCAGCGGATAAAACAAGAAGAAAAAAATGTCAACAGTTTCTTATGAAGAATTGTTATTGTGATGTTTGGTGAACAAATTAATTATGCAATGGGGATTACATCAAAACAAGTAAAAAGTCACTGTGGCATATTGTGTAGGCTATCTGAATTATCGAATAAGTGCTGGCGCTTAACATGCATTCCAATCGAATATATTTGTTTATATTCAGCTGTTTTGAACAAATTTTGATTGAACAGTTTATGTTGTCCATAATTCATAAGCCCTTTCAAATATTACACTCATAACCTTTAAAAAAAAAATATTTTAGCCACCCTCTAAACCATGTAAACCAAAAGGGAACTATCCGCAAAGATTGTTTCTGAGGAATTTCCACAATACTCGTCATTTGATAACACGTTCCAATACAACAACAAAATGTCAAATTCCCTAATGTGTAATTCCGTAAACTTTTCAACCACGGCAAACAAAAACATCAGAATAACAAAAATATTTCCCATGCATGAATAGTTTTAAGCGGTTGTGTTGTTGCCTCCTTACCGAGGTATAGTATTTGCATACCATGGCAGGCATTGGCAATGATAAACGAAACTATGTGTGTGTATTACGCAGTTTCTATTTATATATCTATATTATACAAGTTTAGACTGCAGGAAAAAATACAACATTGGACATTGGACATTGAAAAAGTCGAGAAAAGAACCGAGAAAAGGAGTGGGCATAATTATAACGATTGTACGCAGATCGTGAAGGTTTCCATTTTGGAAATCAAGATAAATGTGCAGAACTGTTTGGCAAAGTTGCATAGCCTAGTCGAGAATTTTGTACCAACGCTTTTGAAGGTTCGTTGACATTGCTCGTACTATAATAATTCTTAATTCTTTTAAAATATAATAATATTTAATTATACTAGCACATAATGAAATTAAGAACAACATGTTACAATGCAAAAAAAATCATCCACTATCATTTCCAACACTAGCACTAAATATTCACGCTAAAAAGGCTTGCCGCTTCGTTCTATTTCATTGTTCATTTGTATTGTTCATATCGCGCTTAAATATCTCTGTTTGTGTTACACCATCAAGAATCTCATAATCTGTCCACATGCAGTTATCTGTGTCGTTCTCTATTGTCTACGTCTGGAATACTTTGTTCATGTTGTTGTAATATACATAATGTGACTTTTGATGCACTGTTTGAACTGTATTATGTCACTTTATTTTGGGGGTGCATATTTGTTTTTCTTTGTGAAACAAATATAACCTCTTTTTCAGGTCGGTAGAATCATGACGCACTTACCCACATTATAGTACATGTCGTCAAGTCAGAATTTCATTCCTAGGTATGCATCAGATTGCACAGTTTCAAGTCCAAAAATGCAAAAGCTCCCTACCGTGGGAGGGGGACACCCCCCTCCCACACCCTCCCCCCGCTCAGTCGCTCAGCCGCTCCTTCGGGCTTGGTCGCTTCGCTCCCTCGCAATATCCAGCAGTGATGCGGATTTGGTTTAGCCCCCAATAAAATTGTGCTCATTACGTCACTGCTCGTACTGCTACATCCAACATGAACCTACCCCATCGCTTGTATTTATTTGCTGTTTTTTTATTTTTATTTTTTTTTTGGGGGGGGGGGGGGCAAAAGTCTTGCCCAAATATCATTTTAATTCCGAAGGTTTTCCATATGCCTCTTGATTGTGTTTTCTAGTCACATCAGTGGTTTTTCACATCGTCACCCTAGCTATTACATGTTTGATCATTTACGCAGGCTGTATCACTATCAAGCAGCCATGGTTATTGGTCTCCCTGATAGTTTACTTGTGCCTTTCCAAATAATTGGTTCCTCAACGAGCCTTTCCTAACACATTTGAAATTTGAAAATTCTTCTCTGATCACAAATGCAATATCGCAATCATTCCGGTTCGGGCCCTAATCCTCCCATATTCCTCTTTGTCCTGCTGTTTTTCCCCAACAGATGACAACCTTTGAACGCGCTGTCATGCGGAACCTCGAGTGCCCGATCTGCTGTTCGCTTCTCACTCAGCCAAAGCAACTCGCCTGCTCGCACACATTCTGCGAAGCATGTTTGACGCGTCTTTTATCTGCGCAACCAAGGTATGGTTATATTGCTTGTCCGGTCTGTCGTCATGCTACTGCGGTTGGGAAAGATGGTGTTCCGAGTCTGCCGACTAACTTTCCTGTGAAAGGAATCGTATCGGACGTTAAAATGAGGGTGCAGCACTGCAATAATTGTGACGATGAGATAGAAGGAGAATACTATTGTTGTAACTGTGAACACTACCTGTGCAATGCCTGCCACGACATCCATGGTACATTAAGACGGAATGCTGATCACGTTGTCGTCAGCGCAGATGATGTGAAACAGGGCAAGGTGGTGCTAAAGAGAAAGGTACTTTGTCAAGAGCACAAGGCTGGGAAAGGCGAGCATGAATGCACCGATGTATGCATCACGTGTAAGAAGGTCATCTGCATAAGATGTATGTTGAAACATGACAAACAAGGTCACAGGGTGACAAGTGCCGACGAGTATCAAGATTCGTTTTCCCGCGACGCGGAATCCCTCCGGAAGAAAACCGAAGCCAAGATATCAAATATGAAGCAACATGTTGCACTCGTCGATGCAGAGAAAGAAAATGTGATCAAGCACAGCATCGAGCTCAGTAGCAACATTGACACGAAGTACAATGAAGCGATCAAACAATTAAAGGACGATAAACTGGCACTAGATAGGAAGTGTAAGGCTGAGACAGAAAGACTATGTCGGGAGTTAGATGACATGAAAATTCAAGATGAACGGATGGTTGAAAGATTAGAAAATACGAATTCTCTGGTTATCGACAACAGCCAGACACCGCTAGAAGTAAATACGGTAGCAATTCGAGAATCACTTTGCGAGCAGTTAACGCAAGTCCTTGGTGAGGACGATCCATCAAGTGCAAGCGTCCTAGAGGTGTCAGGTCGAGCAGGCAAGCTGAAATTTGAACAGAATCAGAAGTTAATTGGAGCAAATCTGGGTAATGTACAGTATAGCGAGTGGATACTGAATGCTGTGCCACTCTCCACTCCTAATACCACGTGTTGCATGTCTGCCACACCAGACGGTAGGATGGCTGTAGGATGTAGCAGAGGAGAGCGTGGTATCGAGATATACTCTGCTGATGGGCAGCTGCAGCAGAGAGTGCTCAAGGGAGTAAAAATCTACGGGATAGCCTTCTTGTCTGATGGTCGGTGTGCTGTCCGCGACTTAGGTAATACTAACGAGTCGACACTCAATGTATCACTGTACACACAAGGGTGGGAGAAGGTTGATGCGAAGTTTGAGACTCTGAGTTGGGATGAAGGTGGGTTCGGTAATCTCACTGTAGACAGCGTTGATTGTATTTATGTAGGTTACCGGAAAGCAAAGAAGATCCAAGTATTCACTCCAACAGGGGGGAGGCCGGTCAGGGAGATAGCATGTGATGGGTTTGAACCTGTACAGATATTTGCGATGGAATTGAGCAAGATGATGATTGTACATACTAACAAGAATATTTCACGTACGATGGATCCATCAGGAGATCACTTAATCGAAAACAAAAATATACAGAAATCTGCAGATTGTTATGTCTACCCTGCTGTATGCAAGGATGATACAATCCTCATTGCCACCGTGAACAAGAGATAGATAGAGTCTCCATTGAGCGTTACACGAAGGAGTTGAAGCACGTGACGACTCTCATGACAGATCACGTGATACAGAAATCAAAGAGCGGATTGTGTTACTTCCAAGAGTTCACATCAGGGGAGATAGCCTTCTGCACCACAGACATGCTTTACATCTTCTATAAATCAGTATCACCGATCGGTGATTGAATAGGGCTATTGGAAGTTCTCCAGTAGACTGCCATAGGCAGTGAGTAATATTCATTCCCACATTCATTCCCATCATAATCAATGGACTCAATTCGGCGATCATTATAATCATGTGGTTTGAGTGCATAAATGTTTTTTTTTTTTTGTATCGATGGGTTTCTGCAAGACAAATTTGAATTCCAAATAACTGACTAAAATAAAATATTACTAATAAGCATAACTAATTAAACAATGCTAGAAAATAAATTTCAACCAAGATATAACTGCTTTACATTGATGGTAAAATTACTTAATAACAATTAACAATTACAATAAATAATATAATGACATACAATGGGACCAGCCCTTAAAACATAATAATAGTACTATTGCAAGGCAAAACAATGATGTTATATTACCAGTTATTAATGAGAGATAAACTTTAAAGAGGCTAAAATCTGTATCGTTGAGCAATTAAAAAGTATAAACGCATTTAATAATGCAAGACCAAAATGTAATTATATTAAGTACCATAGATGTAAAACATGTCTAAACTAACCAAGTGAAGAACAAACATATATCAATATGAGACGACTTCAAATCTGGAATTAAGTAATGTACAGTCAATGCAACTATAACGATAATTGAATAAATCAGAATAGCATGTTAACAATAATAACGTTGTTAACAATAATTATGTTGTTTCATGATACATGCAGTATAAATATGGTTATTATCCCAGAAAATATTGGGCTTGACGTGTAGTTATTACAGTGTGAAGTGCTTCTGTGTGAAAATCGTGTACACTTTTCAACAAATCTCGTAGTAACCTGCATTCCTTTTCATAAATCTTTATTGATATCACTTAAAGGAATAGTTCAGTTTTGGTTGAGTGGGCGCTATAAGAAATAAGTTTGTGTGTGAGGTAATTACAAAACTACAAACCATTTATCAATCATTTGAGAATTTTGTTTTTTAATATTAAGCCTTAACATGTTTGTAAATATAACTAAGTGGCTTTTAAAGTGTTTGTGATAATATCCATGATGTAAAAGCCGCATTGTGGCTGTACCTGCGATTTTAAGTTTTCTCTCGGTATCGAGGACCACAGAATTTGGAATGTTTTTCCTCCATTTACCAGTTTGTTTGGGTGAGTATGTGTGTATTTTATATATTTTAGATATTATATAATGGTATAAGTAGTTGTATGATGAATGGGGGTATTCCACTGGTTATTTTAATTTAGAAAGGGGGGTTACACAAGGCGATCCATTTTCGCCCTATTTGATTTTGGTTGCAATAGAATTATTGGCACATGAAGTAAGGAGGGAGAAAATAATTAAAGGGATACATTTTGGGGAACATGAAATAAGACTAGTATTGTATGCAGATGATATGACAATTTGTTTTGAAAGATATAGACTCCATAAGAAGGTTGCAATTATATTTGAAGAATTTGAAAAAGTAAGTGGTTTGAAGGTGAATAAGGAAAATACACATTTGTATGTATATGGGTGAGGAAACTGGGAAACTAGATGGGCCTTTATTTGGAAAAATTTGTTAAGGAAGTAAAAATTGTACGTGTTAATTTTGTAGTTGATTTTAGATTAAAAGATGATTTAAATTATAAAGAAATATTAAGTAAAATTAAAAAGCTTCTAGGTTGGTGGAAACAACGGGATTTGACTATCATGGGTAAAATACATTTATTTAAAACTTATGCATTAATAAAGTTGAATTATGTTTCATCCCTTCTTGTTGTCCCCTTATGGGTTTATATAGAAGTGGAGAAAATATCATTTGATTTTATATGGGGAGGGAAAGATCGTATAAAAAGAAAAATTATGTATCAGAATTATAATTATTATGAAGTTGAAATGATTCATTTTGAAATATTTGTTAAAACGCAGCGGATAATGTGGGTGAAACGACTATTATATGGAGAAAGAAATTTGGGGTGGAAGTTATTTGTTGATTGTTGCTTAAGTTCAGTTGGAGGAAGGCTAATTTTTGTATGTGATTACGAAATGAAAAAGATGAAGTTCTTGTTGAAGATTCAACCTTATTATTTTGAAATGTTGAAAGCCTGGAAAGAGATTGATACTTTAAAGCATTTTAATGGTTGTATAAATCCAATAATTTTTAATAATAGGAACATTGTATACAACAAAATAAGATGGTATTTGATAAAGATTTATTAGAACGAGGGATTGTTATGTTGAAACATATTATTGATAATGGACATGTTAAACCCGTTGCATACTTTTTAAATCTTTGTATGAGAAGTGAGAATTTACTTACAATAATTGAGATATATCATGCGATTCCGAGGGATTGGAAAAAAGGTTTGATACAATTTTGTGAGGTAGACTTGATAAATTATAATATAAATGTATATCTTTTGGACACAAAATTAAGTTTTAAGGATGTACCATCAAGAAAAATATATGATTATTTATTATAGAATTGCAAAAGTCATATGTTTCACAGATAAGAGATGGACTAAATAATTATAATAAACAGATAAAGAAATTTGTGAATATTTTTTTAGACCAAGAATAACATTAATGATTGGGATGCAGAGACAGTTTCAATTTAAGTTACTACATGGGGCAATTTATTTAGAGGGCGTGAGGAAGTAGCATGTCTTTATAGTTCTTTTTAACTTTTGTTATAATCTCCATTATATTTATTTTATGGGTTCTGTGAATTGAATATACACTTGATTTGTACTTTTTGTTTATGTAAGATAATCTTTTCTACTTTATCTTTCATTAAACTGTAACTATTATATTCCTTATTTATGAATAAGATGTAAACATTGGACATGTTATATTCAATTGTAAATGTTATATGCTTATAATTTGGAGAAATAAAAATCACTTTTAAAAAAAAAGTATTTGTTTGTATGATTTATCTTTTGTTATAACCTCCGTTATGTTTATTTCATGGAGTCAGTGAATTGAATATACAGTTGATTTGTAATTGTGTATGTACCGTATATGTCAGGTAATTATTTATACTCTATTTTTTATTAAAACTGTAATTATCATGTTTTCTGTTTATAAATAAGATGTTAAGATTGGACATATTATTGCGTTTATGTATATTCAATTGTAAATGTTATGTATATAATTTGGAGGAATAAAAATCACTTTAAAAAATGATTGGCTGGGTGTTAGTGTGTATTTATGTGTGTGTTTTGTATGCGTGTGTGATTGTGTGTGTGTGTATGTATGTGTGTGTGTGTATGTGTGTGTGTGTGTGTGTCTGTGTGTGCGTGTGCGCGTGTGTGCGTGTGTGCGTGCGTGTGTGTGTGTGTGTGTGTGTGTGTGTGTGTGTGTGTGTGCGTGTGTGTTTGTGTTTGTGTGTGTGCGCGCGTGTGTGGAAAGAAAAACTCACTATTAGCCGTCAGGCTGTTTTCAGCAAGTCCGTATACGTACAAATTACAAATGTGTATGTGTGTGTGTGTGTGTAGGACACCTACACAAAATAACCAACAATTGTTTTAAAAATCAGTTAATTTACAAAAAAATAGCACCAGGGAGCTTATGAATAAAGAAAATTATTGAGGGCTTCGTAACAAACATCGATTAATGAACGATCAAGTCGTGAATCTTTATACATAACGGGTCCCTAATTGATATTTACAAAAAGGGCTCATCATGGGTTGAAGTAGGAATATAATTCTCAAAAAAGGGGATCGTTGAAAAATGAGAGGCAAAGCGTGAAAATTATTAAAAAGGGGATCAATTACAACGGCGGCAAATGGATAGGAAGGGAAAGATCGAAACCTATGTCGACAGACCTTTCTCATGTTCCTCAAGGTCTTTGAAAAATGTGATTAAAACGTTGAAAATAGGGAAAATAGAGCAAGTTGAAGATAGGAGGAAATGAGAAACAGTGTAAGAGAGTAGGTGAACGGAAGATGGAAGTGGGAATGAGGTGGAGGAGGAGGATGAGATGTTTGATGTTGAGTGGAGCTTGGAGCCAACTCTCATCAAAAGAACCTCATTTACATTCGTATTTTAGCCCTAGAGGTTTGAAGGGGCCACCCGGGGGAAGAGCGCGCGCCACCCTATTACCTCTATAGACGCTCTGTTTGTTTTTTCTTTCGGTTGGAGAAGACGTAGGTAGCCTATGCGGGGGAGATTACTTCCAAAGATCCTTCGAAAGTAAAAAACAAAAATCGAACCCAGTCGATGGATCGACTATAGTGTCTTCCACTTCATGAAAATAGACCGTTGGCTGAGGGGCTCATACAAGGGTAACTTATCTCGCAACATCTATGCCACCTTTAGGCCAGAAGATAGCGGTGAAGATTAAACGCGCTACAAATGTGTGATAATTTTCATATATTATAACTTGACACAGTGCTATATTAGGAAAATGATAACGCTAAGATTATGATATAAACAAGTATGATTTTTGTATAACTTTACCCGAGGATTGATGATATGTAAATGCGATAAGAAACTACGAACAACATTTTTTGTTTGTTTGAGGCCCAGTTTTGGCTAAGCATTTTTGGAAATGTGACATATATTAATTTGCCCCGTTATTGTTTCATTTTGATTTCAGGTGGTTTGCACATTATTATAGAATATCTAAATATTCATCCATTAAAATCTTCCAATCATTTTTGTTCTTTCTTCTGAAATGATAAATGATCTAAATCCGCTAAAACATGTAAAATGTAATAACACACTATGTTTTAATTTGTCTTCGTATATCAAACTGATACAGTAGGCTAACCTAAACACTAAAAACACCAACCGTTCGTTCAACCAACATAGGTTGTCGGCGATGCTTCGTTCTGAGGTTCGGTGACGAAATGTCTCTCCCCTGCGGTTCTTACTTGTTACCCTAAGTACTTCAAACTGCTAGAAAGTGCGTAGTGACCCACGACTATAGTGCTCGAAGGTATATCAGGACGTCGTTCATAAGCTACTAAATCACATGCATGGAATGGGAAGCATAATTTGCCCTCCTCTTGCTAGCTGAAAATAACATTTTTGCTTTGAACTGAAATAAGCCAAATCAATCTGGAAACTTTCTGAAAGGACCGACATTCGAGTACTTTTAAAAAGTTATCAATTTTAATTTAACATTTATTCCACTTGTCAGCCGTTTGTATTGTGACAGTGTATAATTAGTGCAAACGAACATACTGGTGTGTGTGGTCAATAATACTTTACAATTTTGCAAATAAATACAGTAGGCCTACATAATTTATAAGGTATATAATTATATTATTCATTTTTGTGAAGATGTGGAAATACACTTCCCAAAATATAATATACGAATACTTGCAAATATAAAGCAACCTTGATAATTTGATAATTCAATAGAATACGTAAATGCATAACTATATGGAAGGTTTGAGTGTATGTATGGATGTCATGTTTGAATGTATAATTATTATGTATGTATGTATATGTACATGATTATCAGGTTCAGATTAGCTCAATTTGTTTTAATAAGAACTTCCATATAAAACATACATGTACATAACACAATGAAAAAGTCACCAATAATTTTCCTTTCTTCAGGATTATGATGAGACGCCTGGTTAATTGTACGTGTAACTTTATAACCCTTTATTGTAGACATGTTAGAGAGACACAAAGAAGCCTTTTTGAAAGGGAAGTACAAGATTGGAAACATCAGTAGCTAATGATCCAAGAGCATATACATTTCGCGGTCTGGTGTCGAACATGATACGAGTTATGCCTTCCAATATGAAGACATGGCAGACATTAATGAGAGCCATAGATCAGAAGAGAGACCATCGTTGAAAGGTAACCCTGTAGCGTAAAGGAATGGAGAAGGGAGGGCGGTTGCAATACGGTCCTCCTTGCTGGCCAACTTGAGTAATTAAAAATAAAAACCATGCTTATTTGTGAGCTCATGTTGCGTGGTGAGAAACTTTGCCCCCGGGCAATTCCAAGCAAATCGTCACGGTGTTACGAAAAAAATCACCCCTTTGCCGTTTGAATCCTGCAAATATTTATATTAGAACGGCAAGCAGTCCATAACTTAAAATAATACGAATATAACTATTGAAGTATTCAAATGCCGAAAAGGTTATTTTGTGATAACACCGTTAATATTTTGCCCACGTTTGCTTAAAATTGCCCCCTTCTATGGACCCCTCGCTCCACAGTCTGGATCGACTCTGGCTATGCTATATAACTGGCAATGACATATCCGTGTTTTTCATTCCGAATGATGTCTTAAATGACACCAATCAATCACTCCTTCAAGTACATGTCTTTCACTTGTACTTGCACCCTTGTGTTAACCCTCTCCCCTCCTTACAGCCATGTAGGCCTTTTTTGTTATACACTGCACTCCATAGACGGCAGCCCGAATATTTTCGGGGCTAATCTTGAACGGATTAAGCACCTCTTCACGAGCATATCGTCAATCCTCCATTGTCTATACCCTTGCATGCCTTGAGAAAGACATTCTGCCAAAGCAGGCCCACTAGTCTCCTATGTAGTATGAATATCTTTCATTCACATAATGCTGCCCCTGTCCGCTGGATAAGATGCCAAATGATATTCGAAATATGTCAAGCCTTTTTAGAAACATACACACAAAAAAACAATTTTGTTTAACCAAGCCTGTTAATGTAATTATTTTGTTTAATTTAGGAGAGGGATTGGTTTGTTTTATTCATTTTCATTATGCCTATAGGTTCCTTAGATCAGAGCGCTTTAGAATGATTTATTATTAATATTATTATTCCGCCACCGTACCATTACTTACTTATCTCGACAGAGAAACGAGTGACGCCATCACCTCAATCACCAGCCCCCTCTGCTTTAATACAGAACGCCGCCTGTCAAAGTGTATGACCACTATCACCATTACCTCTGACCCCTCCCCATCAATTGCAGACCCCCGCCATCACCCACCATCCGCCTGACCCCTTACCCATCAATTCACGGCGGTCGTCTATCGAAATACAATCCTGCTCTCATCGAGATCTCTCCCGAAAACATCTGGGACCCGGGAAGTGGAAAGCGAGAGCCCACTTCGATTTGCAAATGAGATGTTTGTGGAGCTTTCGGACTTAAGACGGCCGACAACCGAAAGCGACAAGGGTTGAGGAGAGGAGGTGCCCCGGGCAGTAAACGAACCACCGATGTCGACTCCATTTGGTGGTAATCTAAACTCGCCTATACTCAAGTTGGTTCGGTAATGTGAATGTGAATGTGCAGGTTGGCGCGCCAGTGAATGCATGACATGCAGGCACCAAGTGTGTCCTGGGAAACCAGAACCATGCAGAAAGGAGGATGGCGGTTTGGGCAAGGCTTATAATGAGTGAGGCAGCTCGGGAAAACAAATTTAAACGCGCTATGCATCAATTTAGTTGTTTGTTTACTGGTCACGGGATTTGGGCTCTACGAGGAACACGAATTGATACAGGGGATGGCAACTGTCCCCTTGTCCCCCATAAGCGTCACATGACCCACCATTGATTTCACTGACGTCACACGAGGTGTATATGATAGAGTCTATATAAACAGAGTCCTACAAGTGTGCTTGAATAATGTCCCTCTCGAGCGAACCGCTTCGTATTAAAGTGCAAACCTTGTTTAGTCAATAATAGTCAGCCTGTTCATGGATTTGGGCTGGCGATCAATCCAATATGAACATACCGGATCTCTACATTTTGAAGATCGTGTATTTGATCTCAGATGCACCGAGTGCACGGCAACAAAAACAATACACTTTATACAACTCTGCGAAAGCTCTCGATGAATTTATATATATCATACCTGCCTACTTGAAGCTTACCTATAATCAATCAAGTTAGAAGAGCAACCTTGATCTTGAAGGTCCGTTCCTAGTTTATGATGACACTGACATTACCCAGCCCAGTTTACTATAGATGACGATATTGTGTAACTTCAAAAACCCACTTGGTCATGATTTATTTTTGGCCGCGCGATATACAGAAGAATACATACCATTATTTGTATGTATAACCAGGATATAATTATTTCGAAAATACAGGGCAAAGTCACTTTAAAAGGATCTAGCTCTCACGTGAAGAGAACATACCATTATTTGTATGGTTAACAATACATACGCTCAGGATATACATGTATTTCGAAAACACAGGGCCAAGTAACTTTAAAGGGATCTAGTAACTTTGTTGACGTGTGCAAAAACTGGCAAATGGTTAATAAATTGTGAATTTCTGTGATCTGATAATCCACTTAGTGATGTAAATGAATGTCGTACGACCGAGTAATGAGCGAAAATGCAAAGTGATATTCGCTATTTTTCTAAATTGCATTAACGTTGTACACAATTATAATTATCCACTAGATGATTATAAATCTGAACACTTCAATCATACATATCTTTATAACGGAAGACATATTTGGAAAAAAAAAACTTGATGGGGGGGGGGGGGGGGGGGGGAGGGTTGTCCGTCGCCAACAAATTTCGAGGCTGAGACCAAGACCACTGGTTTAGTTTTGTAAGCGGGGGAGGGGTGGGGGGTTACAAGACCGATTGTCGCCCGAGACCACTGGTTTACATGGCCGAGACTGATGAAAAGTGGACCTTTCTGATTGTTTTTGTTTATTGATTGTTTTGTTTGTAGGGGGGGGGGGGGGGTGCGGACGCATCCAACGCACCGCCGACTACGAGCCTGATTTCAAGTGAAATTTTTTACACAATACTCAGAGGAAATACAGATCATAATACTACACATTTTACCAACCATTCTTTTTTTTTGGCACATGCCAACAAAGTTACTAAATCCCTTTAATTAATGACGGCTTTCGCAAGCAATCTGTAGGATAATACTTATATTGGACCTTTTCAAAGATACATAAATGCTGGTGACTTTTGCAAGATCTGCATTAGATATGAACACAGCGGATCAAACTCAGAGAACAACGTCGATCAAAATATAAGGTTTCTAAACTATTATGAGAGCTAGGGGATAACTTTACTGCCCTTTATACAGGTATTCTCATTCCCTTCAATAACAACTGTATTGTGCAATTACATTTGAGTTTTAGTACAGCCATTTATTTTAGTAGAAGGTTGAATGCCAACGGTTAAGGCCTAAAAGCTTTTCTTTGTCAAATATGCCAACCTCGATTTCATCTGTACTGTGAATGGGGCAAAGCGATCGAGATTAAAAGAATGACTGTGTGCTATCAGATGATTTTAAGACAGAATAGGAAATAAGAGCGAGACAATATTGCATACACATGGGGGAAAAAAGGAAAACGATCCTAAGGGAATTGACCCTTATCCTTTTGACTTACTGGATGTGATGAGAGCATAACTACTATCATTGCTAGTCACTTATTTCCTAATGAACATTGATGAATATTCCCGATTACAAATATAATCAATATTTTATGGACCACTGTCGTCTGCTTTCAATGCCCATAGGAGGCGGCCATTTCTTCAACTACTCGCGGTGAAATGACGTGGCAGGCGGAGAACACAATAGCATTATCGTAACCCGCTATTGTGTTCTCCGCCTGACACGTCATTTCACCGCGAGAAGTTGAAGAAATGGCCGCCTCCTGTTGGCATTGAAAGCAGACGACAGTGGGCCATAAGATATTGATTATTTTCATTATTGGGAATATTCATGAGGAAATAAGTGACTAGAAATTACAAGAGTTATGCTCTCATCACATCCAGTAAGTCAAAAGGCTAGGAGTTCCTTCCCCTTTAAGTTTACATCATAATTCATGTTCATCCTGTTGTCTTAATTTATCAGTCCATGATTATTCTCCAATGGATAAGATATTGTGCATACAAATTCTACAAAAGAGTTTACATTTAGTTCATCACACCAATTTTTATTCAGAGAACAATAATTTAGTTTAATTAAATCTAATAGCCTATAAGCAGCATGAGGTGTGTTGTAGCCGACCGATTAGAGCGCTTGACTGCAGCGGTGCGCAAGTTTCGGGTTCGACGCTCACTTCGGCCAACAAGGGGATTGAGGACTTGATTTATTTTGGCGAGCGAGATGGTGGTAATCTCGCTATTTATAAGGACCGATATTCACAACGTTATATTACTGAAGGACCCTATACTGAAGGACCGCTATTCATAATGAAGAGGAAGGGTCGCCATTCATAATTTACAAGGAGGGTCACTACTCACAAGGGTCGCTATTCATAAACACGTGGAAGGGGCGCTATTCACAAATCATACTCATAAGGGTCGCTATTCATTATACGAAGGATCCGCCTTTCATACATGCTGTGCCTTTATAAACGAAATGAGTGATATCCATGTCCTTATTGTCCCTATGGCTAGTAATAACACACCGCCATCTTCCTTATTTTGCATTTGTATGTGTCACGTTTAGTGTACGAATCAGGTTCAGTCTTTATATTTTTAACTCATTCCCTTTGAAAACCTTTTGTGGAATGACATAATGTAGCAAGAAACGGGTTTATAATATGTGTCGTAATATTAATTGAGATATAATCCACCGAACTAATACAGACCGTCCTAGCTCCATACGTACATTGTACATTATACATAGGCTACGTACAAATCTTTCGAATTGATGAGTAGCTGCTAGTGACTATTCAAAGACAGTTTCCCATTTTCTCACGAGAAATTAAACGAACGGATTGACGGAGAGAGAGCGAGTTCATTCGACAGGTTGCATCACCTGACAGTGACGCCACAGGTGCAGTTGCAAAATAGAATCCTCGATGGGACAAACGCCCTCTAGGGTTACACCCCTTTAGTTCTCATCAAGCATTTTCTTGAGCAATGATCTTTTATGAAATTAGATTAAAGTAATATACATAACATTGAGTGATCACAGAAAAATCAAACAATTGCAGAACAACATCAACATAATATCGTGATTTTTTTAACATAGTACAACGCTTATCTCGTGCTCGATATCAACAGTGGTAAGCCTATTTTGCCATACGCGATGCACCCACATTCCACCTCCCCCACCCCACCCCATGTCCAATCAATGCCACAAACATGTCAACTCGTGTGTTTAGATAGCGGCGTCAGACGTTTTGTGTCTGATTTCAGTCAAGCAAACTCATGGCGCCCAAATACAGATCCGTGATTAGGAATATACCGTCTTCTTGAACCAGTGCCCTTATACCGTTCTTAGAGCAGTTAGCATCTCATCTTACATCTCTCTTGCAATTATGGAGAGGTTGATGTGTTCCATCTGGGTCGATTGCTCAGAGCTGTAGACCTTTTGGTAAATATGTGTACATTTTAGATGTGGCATCTTCATTATAGAGCGGGTTCACCTATTCCTTAGAGTTTGTTTACTTTGAGGGCCTCACCGACGTGAAGCAGTATGTATTCACATGGCGGTATAGTTGTCATAATTATACACATCTATATACCCTAACACACGTTCGAGTGCGCAACAACAAACACAAATACATACAAACACACACACACACGCATGCACAAACATGCACACGCACAAGCATGCACACACACACACACACACACACACACACACACACACACACGCAAGCATACGCACGCACATGTACACACATACACATACATATACACGCACACAAACTTACATAATATACACACACACAAACACACTATACACTTACACAATTATCAGAAAATCAGGAAAACTAACTCACTCAAGCATAGACAAATTATACACGCATATGAATATACAAAACACGCCAACACTCGATAAACCCGTATTTGATTATTCACATAAATTACAATTTAGAATGCATACTACCATGCGCACACAGACTACATTAATTTTACTACAAATAAAACATCCCAGCTTGACGTGTCTTTTATCGTATAGCATTTGAAATTTTAATGTAGTATGCTTCTTTTATTGAAATAAAATAATCAAGAAAATCATAGAAAATACAAACTTCGGAAAGTGGTAATACTGGTGCAGATAATTGTGCATTGGTGGCAATCCCTCAAGCCTAGTACGTAGAATATAAGTCCCAACATATATATAGACTATAGAGAAGACAAGCGGTCGCATTATTATAATCAAAATCGATGCACTTAATGGCAGAAAAAATAGTTAATACATCAACAGGTTTTGGCTTTCGGGATCATCGTAGACTTTAGTCAAGGCCTCGCGCCAGGCGAAATTAAAAATGTATGGCCACAAAGGCTATACAGTCATGCAACATGTAGTTTAACATAAATATTTATATACAGCTTTGAGAAAACCGAAATAAACTTAAAATTTATTTTTAAAAAAACTTATAAATAAACAAAATAGTGGAGACATTGTGTATGCATTAATTGTCTTTGCATGTTGGATTTAATCAACATATGTAACTCACTTCAATACAGAAAGAAAATAAATAATGGGGATCCGTCCAAATGAGCAGATTTAGCCCCCTTTTGCTGATAGGCGATAGCGAGAATTCGTGACCTACCGCGCTTTCTTATGTTTTAGTTGACCGCATTATAAAACGACATCGTAAAGAAAAACAATTCTTCGCAAGGGAAATGCATGCATGAAAGACTGATTTATGTTTCTTTGAAAAGGACTAAAAGAAGTCCCCCTCAGACTGGCGGCGGAAAGACGCTGCATAAGTCATCGCCTGGTGAAGTCACCAGAATAGAGCTATTCACATGAAAACTTACTGTTCGCCATTCTAGATAATAATACTTATTCCATGAAATTAATCAATGCGAAGAAGAAGAAGAAGAAGAAGAAGAAGAAGAAGAAGAAGAAGAAGAAGAAGAAGAAGAAGAAGAAGAAGAAGAAGAAGAAGAAGAAGAAGAAGAAGAAGACGACAATGATGACAATGAATAGAAGGAGGAGAAGGAGGAGGAGAAGGAGGAGGAGGAGGAAGAGGATGAGAAGTAGAATAAGAAGATTATGTAAGCGCTCTATATAACATAATGTGCTTTAAAACGCATATTTTGAAATAGTTTGAGATGACTTGGAACAGTGTTTTATACTATGGTATAATTTTCTATGCATATTTATCATGCGGACTATTCTTATAGACAAAATGAAATGTACGAAAATAAAGAGTCCATACAAATAAGGGTTCGATTCTCGATGTGCCAATATCGAGGCTACATCTCTCTGTACTAGAATTAATGCGGCTAGTATCTTTAATAATTCAGGGCATAAATTTCGAAGGCGCGAATATAAACTGCCACAATAATTCGTCCCTTGTTAGTTGAGTGTGAAATATGTCCCGTGGTAGCATTTGTAGAGACAGGACTCAGCATCAATGCTGGCAATTAAAGGCGCCGTATCTTATTCGCAGCGAGCTCAAAGTTACATGAAAGCAAGCATATAATTATGATTTTAAATTTATTCTAGAGCTTACTTGAGAAAATCCCTTTTTTGTAAGATTATGTTAGCCGTTAGTTTGTATATTTTCATTCGATCTCATAGTTGCTTAGATTATTCTAGTAACCTCAAACCCTTCATTGTATAATGTTTCCACAGTTTACAAGCTATCGTAAACGTCGTAAAAGTATAATTTGCTTTCAACTTAATAAAACAATGATAATAATTTCCGAATGTTTTACTAGTTCCATAGAAAATTATATAGACGTCCGTCATCCAAACATAAATAGAGATACCGATATATATGCACTCAACCAAAAAAGTAAGTCCCCCCTAGCATTTTTATCATATTTCAAAAAGTACAAATGGCATTATTACCGATTTTGATCATTAAAACGGTAATGGATATGGAATTTTCTTGCGCAAAAGGTGAATGGAATGGGTGGAATTCACAAAGGAGGTTTGTAGGAGGTTTGTACAAACCATGGTTTGACCATGGTTTACATCTATGGAATGCCATTTGTAAACTGATGGAGAAAGAATGTAAACTCCTTACTGGTTAACGATGTTGATTTACAATTTACTTGTATACGAGCAGCATTCCATAGATGTAGACCATGGTAACACCATGGTTTGTACAAACCTCCTACAAACCTCCTTTGTGAATTCCACCCTATGTGTCTGCCAATTGATGGCATTGTTGGTGTGAAATCATGCATTTTATGACAAAAGGTGTGAACATTTTTTTTGCACTTTTGTGATTTGTGTCAGCTTCTACACAAATAACAAGATAATCACGCATGTTTCTGAACTTTCAAGCACCAACATGGCCATAAAACACATGAATTAGGCCAACTCCAATAAAGATTACAACAGGACATGACTTCATCAACTCTAATCCCCAACAATATCATATTGAAAGGCCTATTGTTTCAGAAAAATGCATGCTTTTGAAAATGGTTCCACCAAGAACAATGCAGCAGTAGTACTGAATTACATAACATATTTGTGAATTAGGCCAACTCCAATGAAGATTAAAACAGGACATGTCTTCGGCCACTCTAATCCCCAACAATTTCATATTGAAAGGCCTATTGTTTCAGAAAAATGCATGCTTTTGAAAAATGGTTCCACTAAGAACAATGCAGCAGTAGTACTGAATTACATAACAGATTTGTGAATTAGGCCAACTCCAATAAAGATTAAAACAGGACATGACTTCGGCCACTCTAATCCCCAACAATTTGATATTGAAAGGCCTATTATTTCAGAAATATGCATGCTTTTGAAAAATGGTTCCACTAAGAACAATGCAACAGTAGTAATGAATTACATAACATATATGTGTGTCGGGTCATCTTCAATGAAGATGCTTACTCGTATACAAAATGTACCCAATATGCCATATAAAACTTTTTTGTTGCACTTTGTATCAGAAAATACATTTTTTGATGATGAAAACGTAATTACATGGCAACCATTTACCATTCACATTGTGCGTAATAAAATTGCGCATCCATTACCGTTTGCGAGATCAAAATCGGTAAAATACTTTTTGAGATATATGAAAAAATGCTAGGGGGGACTTACTTTTTTGGTTGAGTGTATACTGTATATGTATAGATATGTATTTATTTTTGTTTCTCTCCCTTTTATTCTCTAATGCCTCTTTAAAGGTAGTGCAATTTCAGGAAAAGGATATAACATACGGTATTTCTCACCGTATCAAAGACTATACCATTAATGTTGTCATTTTGAGGGGACAGACTATCGTCTTAAGCTGAAATGGAAGAGCCTCGAGCTAGATATTCACCAGCGTCGATCATTAGGCTCGTTCTAATATTTCAATTCTTCAATTAGTCTCGAGTCGCCTTTGATCATTCCTAATAAGTTGATAAAAATAGATTCTTTGATAAACCGACCATGACAGGGTTAGATACATTATAGTTTTGAATCAGGGTAAATTGGGGTAATACGATTTAAGAACATTGTTATGGCATATGAATCACTTCTCCTTTTTTCCTTTGCTCGCTTTAAAGGTTCCCTGAAATCCAAATACAAGTTGCCTTCAACTATCGTGTACTAGTGTATACATCAACTATTTGTTAATTATTTGACGATTTTGACCTACATAATAATGTTTGTATGTTGTAAAACATTTTAGCAATTATTTTCTTCAGTTTGCCAAGGCCCATCTCTAAAAAACACCTCTCCAGAGTAAAAACCCCTTGTGACATCATCTCTCAAATGAACTTACCAATAGAACTGATTCGATGAGTATTGTGACTTGAGTCGACCAGAATTCAAGACCGGAGTTAGATAGAAAGGGGAGAGCAAGTGGTGGATGGGAACTTGATCGAAATATGACAAAAATGCTCCTTACATTATGTTATTTAACATTGTCAAAATCCACTAAACTTAATTAAATCTCTAGCGGTTCTCACATACCTCGTTCTATTTAGTATATTATGGAAGCATGGAACAGGTTTTGCCGATGTTTTTTTTTATAATACAGATATTTATTTTTTGTAAATAATGTATTCTATCATTTTTTGTCTTGTTTGTATTAATCTATGTTTACTGTATCATAAAGCATATGTAAAACTTTGAATACGTTACGTATGGCAACATTTCAAGCTTCCAGCTAAGCTTCCAGCTTATATTGCCAGACCTCTGTGTGCTTCTCATTCGACTTTATGACAGTTTATTTTATGTATGAAATCGATTTTTGTGAGTCATGCAGGAATATAGTAAATAAATAAAATAAATAAATGTATGATTGAAGTGTTCGGATTCGAAAGTCTCCCTGGGAGTCTTTTAACGGTATACAAAGTTAGTGCAAGCAGTTAGAAAATTTATATAAGTTTGCATTATTTTCGCTCATTACTCGGTCATGTGACATTCATTTACCATGGTATTTTCACATATCACTCAGTGGACAAATCAGATCACAAAAATACATGATCAATCATTCGTTAGTTTGTGCAAAATTAATGTCAACAAAGTGACTCGATCCCTTTAGGGAAAGTTCATAAAGTCATACATCACATGAAATTCATAATTATAAATCACTTTAACCCGCTTAATTCGTATTTGTTGGCATTATGTGGCGACTTGAACTTTGAAAACGTATAATAGCGAATCACTTATCCTTTGTCCTGGCGTATTCAAGTCAATGAATTCCGCGGCGCTCAATGTGTCATCGCTTTCTCGTATTGACTAGACTTCTACAATGAATAATTCCTAGCTGCTGATAAAACTTTGAAGGCAAAAGAGGGAAAAGTGCCTACTCTGATTACTTTCTAGTCTTTCACCCGAGGGGGAATTCGGGGGAGACTTGGGGGGACTCATTAAATGTGATTGGATCGCTGGCTTGTCGATGCGTGCATGCTTGACTATACAGAAACTGCTGATATACAGCAGTCACGTGGAACGTTATGACGATGTATGCATACTGGCAGATCGTGGTCTATGAACCAAGCTTGACAGAATTCAACAGGTTGACGCTAAAAATATCCAACAAAATCCCATCATCTGGATTTAAATTTGCTGCATGCGGCCGGCTTGTCATGAATTTTGCATGATCTATAGCCAATTGGCCGAAATAGGGCCACTTTAAATTCTCCATGACAGTATCACTTTACCGCACAGCCACATTCGGTTCTCGTCTCACTTTAACATCGGATTGAGCAGCCGCTTACAGACCAAATGGACAAATTTGAAAGAAATCTTTATAATTCACAGACCATTGGCATAACCCGTTGCTATGTTCATGTACGGAGCGTTTCTAAATCATTAGCAACTTGATGTTGTTATAAATAAAGCACATAGTATGTATTTTACCTATACAGGCAACAATCTCAAAAGGATCTCAAACAGATAAAGTGTTCCGTACTTGAACCTATTCCTTGCCACAACCACGTGCGTAAATGTCAAACCCTACCTGGTTTAAATTAACCTTTCAAATAGTCGAAGCTGATCTTTCATCAAATACAGTAGCTCGGTGCATATA
The DNA here is from genome assembly GCA_037951105.1 of Echinarachnius parma. Taxonomy (NCBI): domain Eukaryota; kingdom Metazoa; phylum Echinodermata; class Echinoidea; order Clypeasteroida; family Echinarachniidae; genus Echinarachnius; species Echinarachnius parma. The sequence goes on along the minus strand of JBAMJV010000256.1, from coordinate 327,386 downwards.
ACGTGCATTATATGTCAATAACATTCGATCTTTGTCGAAAATAATTTTTTCTCCATTCATTAAAATAACAAAATATGTTTTACAGAAGATATTAACGGCAACATAATGATTTACCCCACCAGCTATAGTACACAAGATCAATAGCAGTTTTACTCAAATTAACATCTATACTCGTGATCGGAGTAAGGTTTATTGGCACTTAGCGCGTGTCATATACATCGTGGTGATCGTAACACTAATCCAATAAGTCATAAATAGGTTGGCAAAGCGAGAGAAAAAATGGGACAAGGCCGATTTAATGTTGGAAAAAATACATTAAAGTTCATCAAGATAAAGAAATGAACCGGTATGGTAGAAATCTGTCATATACGATTCGCATAAAAAGTAATGGATATCTAAACAAGAATAAATCGGTTCCATTCATTTATTAATAGCATAAAAATGCACATGGTTGGAAGTTGATGTTTTTTTCTGCTACCGTAATACTTGTGGAGCCTGATTAAAATTACACCACAGAATGTTTAAAATTTCGCATTCGTAAAACAGAATAATTTATTTGTCTTTACACATTGAAATACATTAATTGACTTAAAGTTCCAGATGACACCGTCCCCTAACCCTTAACCCTACCCCTTCATGTAGGTATGCGCCGATTAAACTAATTCCCAGTCTTGAATACTGCCTAATATACCTGTGAACTTTGTGAACTCAATCAATATAAGAAGGAAATCAGCGCCAAGATTCGGAGACACTCTTTTCCCCTTATGAACAAGATTATTATTCATGAATCAACGAGGCAGTAAAATGTAATTCAGGTTGCACGATACATCCTCCATGTTGGGTAGTCCGCGAAGTTATTTGTAATGCCATACGCTTCAAACCTGTACTCTTTGTTAACCGCACATCTCAAATTTAGTTTTGTTTCCTGTTTATTTGTATGCAAATACGTTATTTTGTATAACCGTGAGTTTGTCTTGATTTTACCGATGTCGTTTTTTGTTGTTTTATGACGAATGGAACTGGAATAAAGAAGTGTTTGAGTGGTGCACTTGGCCGTGTTTTTACAAGCGGCAGAATCGGGCCAACCAGGAAGCTTTTTGAACGAGTAATTGTGAAAGGAAAGTGATATAGCAGTGTCAATGGAAAAAGTCACGCATAATATGCATTACAATTAAATATATCATTAAACATGCGAAATAATATATCATAAATAATCTATAAAACAATCCATTAAAGAGCTGGCTGACTATTTGAGCAAATTAATATTTGAAATTAAAAAAAACCCCACGCCGCACGCAAACTCAAGCTTGTAAACCACATCCGTCGAAGACAGGCAAACAAGGTGTGACCTTTTTGGCCCAATCTTAGCGGCGCGCATGAAACTTTCAACTAAGGTTCAGATTTTATGATATAAACCTTTTATACATTCGAACAATATAGTTTATCCAATACAGAAACATTTTCAAATTCTGTTTTTTGTTTTTTGTTTGTTTTAGAGTTAAAGCTCCCTTTCAGAAACAAATGCGTTGAACATCTTAGATTGTGTTCAATTTTCCACATCGAAACTTAGTGGTTCATATGTTATCTTCCTATACTGAAAGCGTTATTTTGGAATTGAAATATAAATGGGAAAATCCTTTGTTTTAAATGGCCTATTAGGGCTGTTCAACTTACAAATCTCTAAAATCTCGGATGGTTTATACAAAAAACATATGTTCAGATATGAGAGTCGTTACCTCCTGTGTAAACATCACTGTATAATCTTCATTAATCGAGGTATAATGCAAATTTGTATGTTACTATGATTATCATTATTAAAGCCAAATTTCAAAAGTTGCGAGGTTATTGTCTTATATGAAAGAAAATGTCATTTAATAGCATGCCTGAAAAAATTAGGGCTTGAAATATCTTTTTCGATAGACCTCAATCTAATAAACCATCGTCCAACGGTTAATTGTGCAGTATACGTGTATTCACCCGTCGAGAAAGTTCGCTCACGGATTCCACGGAGTGCCACAGCGCTATGCGTGACCCCAATGTGACCCGCGCTAGCTACGTGACCCGCGCACAAATAACATTAGGTAAGCGATTACTAGGCAAAATAACCAAACCTCGCTTAAACTGGCTACATGTAATTATATATTCTTCATTTTTGAGATCTTTTTCCGTGACATATACCTTTACAAATGTCGGCTTCACAATACCTTTACAAGAATAAGTACAATATTGTTGTAATATTATGCTAAATCAGTTAAACTCCTTTATTGACCGATATATAGTTTGATGGAGGGACGTATTCGTTTTTCATTCGTAGAATCAAAATTACAGGGCTGTTCGATCTGATTGTTTGTGTGTGTGTGTTACATTCATCCCCATCCGTCAACTGGAACCTGTTTTGTAAAAGTTTTGTAAAAAGAGGGACTGTCCCTTTAATATAAGTAAGCCGAAAGCTACACTGGAGCAAAGATTTGTTTGCAAACAACTCAAGACAATCATTAAAATACTTTGGTGCCTGAAATGAAAGAATTTGTATGCATATACAAGAATCTTAAAAACAATCCTCTGATTATATATTTTGTTTATAGTTGTATATAATTTATGGTTGTTTGTCAATTTCTGACTTCCCCACAGAAGTGCCACTGTCATGGCATCATTTTTATATTAAAAAATATATGTAAGGGGACATGTTCATGCAGACAAGAATTATAGATTGTGGTGGTTATATAGTGTAAGCTAATGTTTGAAAGATTTATCCGTCCGAAATTACTTATTGATTTATAGTGAAAATTTTATTCTAAAATGAACTAAAGTGATAAAAAACTACGTGCGTCACTAAACAAAATTCATGTGGTCAATTTATTGTATCGCCTTTTTTGTCGAGACGATAATATTATGAACCTAAATAAAGCGCGCAATTATTTATGATTTACAACCTAGATTAATCTGCACTCCAACCCTCTTTATTTGTCAGGATATATACAATGTTTGTTTAATAATTGATATAAACAAACATACACAGATGTTTTGAAGCCAGTATCCAGTGAATGCGATCAGGGGTTTAATTTTGTGGCAACATTTTGCTGGGGATTGGAAAAGAACTAAAGTCCTAACTAAAATCCTGCTGTGATTTTTGGACTACAAATGTATACTTTCTTTAGAATTACAAAATATAACGGGGAGGTGTTTGCATGTATGTGCGAGTGTGAGTATCGGGGTAGGGGTACCATTCATTGCCGCATATCTACCGGGCAGTTACCACCACTTGTCGATAAGTGGGAATTCGCGTTACCAACGAGGTTGGCTGAACTCTATCGTGTATATAAGCAAATTTATATTGACATAAATAATCGGGACAAAACGTCAGTAAGTACTAACAAAATTACACCAAGTTTTGGCCTCAATCCTATAGGGAAACTATTGCCCTTAGCTTCAGCAAAGAACTAGTCATCGAGGGTAGTATACCATCCCTTGTCTCCCACGCCTTCAGCCAGAAAGTGGGTCACCGTGTTGCCAGTCGAAACCTATCGAGTAAGGCTACGCATTTGTGTTGACATAAACCTAAAGGATGAAACATCAATACCCTTTGACAAATTACGCCAACTTTTCGGCACGATTGTTTATGCCAAAGGTACTGCTTGCTAATGAGAGAATGCATAGTTCGTGCCACTCAAAAGAGTAGAGCAATCAAAGTGAAATTGTGGGGGCGATTGAGGGAAGAAGGTGTTGGTTGTGTTTGGGAAGCCGACGAATTAGTTGTTTAAAGGGGAACAAAACCCCCAGGCTTATTCCCTGCTGGTATACTATGTGGAAGAGATCTGCTTTTGGAATTCATGCCACCCACAATAAGACATTTATGCTTCAAGAATATTTCATCAGAGGTAACTAGTTATTACTAATAGTATTAACAGCCTTGCGAGGAATCCGTATAGCACAATAACATACTTATATACTCTTTATGAATAATTTCTTGGTACAAACATATATTTTAGTCTTCACCTGCAGACCCATGGCAAAACGTTAGTAGTAAGCATAAATTTAATTTTAGAATAAAATATTATGTGAAACAAAGTTTCCAATAAGTGTTGGTGAAATGCTAAAAATGGAATGGAATGGATGCTTGAATTAATCCTTCTATATCAAGGGAATTTGTAGTGCTGGTGCGCTTAAATGTATTATTTTTAATTGTTATTACTCAACTTTATTGCTTAATGTACATATATATTTTTTGAATATGGTCTTAAATTTGTTTTAACTATACAATAATGCAATAACGTTTTTGTTTACATTGCATTTGATGATACTTAGATTATAACAAAATGCTATTCATTATCAGCATCGGTAAGTGAAAAGTTGATAAATTAGATGTTTGTTTTTATTGTACCCGATACTTATAGAAACTAGTGATATTTTATTTGAATAAGGCAGAGTATCCATTTTACTATGGATCGTCATTGTACCGTGTGTGCTTAGGCTACATTGCAATAGTACCAGGTAAGCGAACACGGGGCCTTACTTACCGTGTACCCTCCCGACTCTTTAATTGCACGTGTGAACCCATGGAAGAAGAGTCATCGAACTGCCGTGATTCTGACGTCATTATAGATCTAACATGTCAATATATTTTTGAAAAAGTAAGGGAATACTAAGAGGAAAGAAAGGGGAAATTTCAAATCAAATTAAACTTTAAGAGAGATGGGGCCTTGCCAATAAAATTGTGTATTGTTAAACCGTCCAGGAATAATAGTAAATACTTGAAGTTTGAGAACAGCGAAAAGTTGATGATCTTGGAATCGCGCTTAGAAATAAAAACAATAAAACATAATTGTTAGAAATATAAAATCAGCACGACTACCTGAATTAAGCATAATTTACGTCAACCAAATGCTCAAGTGAATTTTCTGACTAGTTCATTGCCCTGTTGATAATACGTGGCTTCGTGCAATCACGAGAACTCGACAGATTTTGTAAAAGTTTTGTCCGTTTACTTTAAAAAAATCCTTATTGCACTAGTATTGTGCTCAATCGCATTTATTGAGGTAAATGGGACAAACACATTACATTTTGATTTGATATGAAAAATATATTATGATTGTAGATTTCGTTATCAATTCCTCCAAATTATTGCAGAAAAGGGTATGCTCCCTGAAATGTTGTATAAAACGTTCAGCAAACGCGTAATAACAATTAAAAAAAACCATTGAAGGAGGCTGGATAACAAGGCAATGCATTATAGTATACTTTATTGCACAGTACATGTGCATGTATAATGAACAATTTGGTAGATCATTTGTGTTAAATTCATATAAAATCTCCCCTGAAGCATAGAAAGTTGTTGGTGGTGATTTTCAAGGATTTATTGTATGTGCAGGTTCCTAACTTGGATATGAAAACAATATTTTAGGAGAAAAGTTCTTATGAAAGAATACTATTTAGGACTAGGCTAATCTCCTTGCATGAGACCATGCCCCCTCCTTCTTGACCATGGCCAGTAGCTAGCTTTTAGACAAGTGCTTCCGTCTGAGCGTCACAAACGAACAGTGAATGAATAGCCGCTCGTATACAGAATGATCAACAGTCGTGAACAAATTGGGGATGCCGCTGCTCGTGTGATAGTTGCGTTCGCCAGTTGTTTCTTCCAAGCATTCAACTCAGAGTTAAGTAAACAAGACAGCCATTCAAGCCATGTCGCCCACACCTACACACATACATGAACGATTTAACGTGGCAACGAACACAACATTAATCACACATGAATATGTTCGTTGTCTTGCAAACTTGTTTATTTGTATAATGTACGTGTGGTTAAAGTGCAACCAGTTAAGTGTCTAACTCCACGAAAATTAATTGGAGCTTTCACATTTCTCTTCTACCGTGTTGTTTGGCTTATGGTAAGAGAAGAATAAAATAGGGTTACATTTTTTTAAATGCCCCTTTAGTATGACGATATCTATCATTGATAATCATTCAGCTCTAGAGCGTTAATGAACGGTCATAAACCTCATACACGTAATACAGTAATTCGTTGTAAAAGCTGACGCAAATTTTCGTTTTTTTAACCAGGAAAGCAGTGTGAAACTTTCACACATCATTCGGACATATCTTACAATGATTTTGGTACAGGATTGAAGTATCAAATATAATTTTGGGCAATATCTAACACATTACAGGTGCTTTAATGTATTATTAACTATGTTGCAACTTCACATCTACCGTAGATAGTTAGGTAGGCCAAACTCTAAGTTCTACAGTCAAACCTGTCTATAGCAGCCATCTTGCATAAAGAAACAACCTACAGAAAAATACATTATGGAACTTGTTTATACAATTGTCACCTATGTACAACGGCCACTTTTCTAGTTACCCGAGGGGGTAATTAAAGCAAGTTTTACTGTACTTGTGACGGCAAGTACCACATTTGTATAACTTTTGTATGTAGGTATCCAAACTGGGTGATACCAATCCCAATAGACGATGCACTATGTGTTGAAATTGCTAACATGCTAACAGTTGTAGTTAAAAAATCGTTACATTTTACAAGAAAACAAGGATAAATATCAAACAATATCAAATGCAATATACAGGAAAGGGTACATTATTTTGTACTATTTTTCGATATTGATTTGGTGTCCGTTAGTTTGATTTATGATGGAATTTTAGTCACTTGAATTGCACTCGACCAAACAATAGAAGAGAAAATGTAATGCATGATTAGTATAAATTCATAATTATTATGTCAAATACACAGTAAAAAAAAAAAAAAAACTTTTTAAACAACCAAAAACGCTGTTTAAGCCGGTCCCTCTAACAACGTTGTTTAAAATTTTGAACAACCAAGATGTTGGTTGTTCAAAATTCTAAACAATGTTGTTAGAGGGACCGGCTTAAACAGCATTTTTGGCTTTTTAAGCCGGTCCCTCTAACAACATTGTTTAACATTTTGAACAACCAGATCTTGGTTGTTCAAAATTTTAAACAACGTTGTTAGAGGGACCGGCTTAAACAGCGTTTTTGGTTGTTTAAAAAGTTGTTTAATTTTTTGTTTACTGTGTAGATCATTTAATTTGATTGATTATAATAATGATTCTGAGGAATTCAGTAATATTGCATTGGGGAACCAATAATAACATAAATAACACAAGTGTATTAAAATGGTATTTGTACAATAAAGTATAATTGTCTCATATAGTAAAAACGTTTAAGACGGTGATTGTGATTTCCCTTGTGTTATAGATTTGACAGTGGCCCTGTGGTCCATAGACCGCTAGGACGAAGGGAAGATCGAGTCTTCTTAGATACTAAAACTGACAAATAAACAAACCCAAAATTAGTAATCGATTCGCTTTGCAACATTCAATAGACTATTGCGATTATTTGTTACTTTGTATACAAAGGTTGGTGAAGTGTAAATATTAAAGGACGCATTGTCCAGAGAAAGGGATCGAAGTTCCTTCCGAGAATTATTTTGCGACAGTAAATATTTGTTATTCAACAAGTAGCGTGTACATGGCACCAACAGGAGACACACAAACATCGTTGATAGTAATACAACCCTGACAACTAATATTAGCTAAGCTCTTGCTGTGCAAATGGCTCATTCAAAGATTGTGGCGCAGCAATGGTGAACAAAGCAGGGGGGGGGGGGGGGGGGGTGAAGGGCGCAAAGTCCCAAGACATCGGTTGAGGATGAGAAGGGCGCTAAGACACGTGGTGTGCTTCAAAAATAATCATGTTTGAAATTTGAAGAAATGGCATGTAGAAACCTAAATTTGCTCTTTTTAAATTAATTAATATTCCCGAATTATCTAACAACTTTGCACCACATAGAGGAGGCTCCGGCCTACAAGATGGTATGAGCAACATTTCTACTTGACGCCTATTTCACACTCACCCGACGATTCTGTATGATTCCTAACGTATTGGGATGTGTGCGAATGTGAATGTTGGGGGGGGGGGGGGGCTTAACCTGATATAATATTTCTTACGGGGTGGTACGACATTATAGCTATATGGCCATGCCACTAAAAGAGGCTCATTTGAAGCGTATAATTTATCTTGGATTCATTACCCCCTCGGTACTCAAGCAATACTGTGTATACGGACAACTGACCGGCCGTGTGGACACATCAATCGCCTCGCTGACCGGAAAGACGGCTTCTGACCAATCACTTTGATACTCGATGCAAATGTAGGATCGGTTGCAGAGGCACTGTTTTCGGTTGGTACACGTTTCCGACTCATCAATCCTAATTCCGCACATTTAGAGTATCAAATTACTAAAAACCAAGAACAAAATCTCGTAAGCGTACATTTTGTTTATAGAGGCGCACCGAAATAATATAACACTCCTCCTCTTGAAATGCAACCCTCGTCAAATAATTTTGCATATTATAAGAAGTGACGTCATTGTATACCATTCTATTCTACCATTCTATGTCGCCCACTCTTACGATGTTTGTGTATATTATTGTGCGATACAATACATTTAATACAAACGTTAAGCATGCTCCTACATTGTATTCGTATTATCCTTGCGATTATACGGAAAATCATAGGTCAACAACCAATTTGGCATAGTAGCTTGGCCTTATTGGTACAATTTATAGTATATGTTGTGTTTCTTGACCCCTTTTCAAATCACCAGAGGGCACCAATAACGAACCTTATATTCGATGTCATAGTTTGCCTTTATGCTATAAATAAGGTCAGATATCGTTGGAAGGATCATCAATAAACAGATCGGATGACTCGGATATTCCTACATAAAATGCCCATACGATGATCTAATGCATATTTGAAATATCTTGAATAAAGCCATATACATAACAAAAAGGTTTATGGAAGATAAATAATTATCATAATCATCTTGGCTATTGTTCACATATATAGGCTGGACATTGTCGACTATAGAAGGATACAAATATTTTAAATTGTTGTTATGATAAGTCCTGATTGATTGTCAGTCATCAAAAAACAATATATATATAGCTGAATGTGATCAATGCAAGTCACGTATTTATTATTCTTTTTCGTCGACTAACCGTTTTTCCCATGATTGGCAAATATTCAATTATTGTGCTATGAAAACACAACTTACACTTTGAAGAATTTTCCTCAATATCCTAAAAAAAAGGTTTGGTGTATTATAGCTCAACGGAGTTATAGAAATTAATTTAATGTAGAGAAAATTGCTGAAAGCTAACACCAAAAAATCGCCAGTGCAATATAATGAGAGTCAGTAGGAGCCTAGCTTTCAAACTTAGCAAGATCTTTGTCAGGGCAAAAATGACAATTACGACATGACATGTAGACTGTGTGTCATGTCGTATAATCGTCACCTTTACCCTGACGAATCTCCTGCTAGGATTGAATTCTAGGCTCATATACCGACTCTCAGAAATTAACTTAATCTATTGACTGTGTTATTTAAACGAATATACTAATTGACATATTCCAATGTTTTCAGTAGGTCAGCTAGAACTCATAACTTTCTGATATCGATCCATTCCCCCTTCCATCGTCTAATGGCGCGGATACTGAAATGGAGCAAATGATGTTGATTTATCATGTGTATGTACTGCAGTGGAAATAGGTCCGGTTAAATTATTTTACATACTCTATATCGTATAGATGTTATATACATCAAAATAATTTTCTTATATAAGATACAGGTCATGTCCAAAGTGTATAAATCACCTAACAAATGTTAACACAGTATACTATTTTTTCAAAAAATACAAAATAGAGCTAATAACGAACGGATGTTAAAATCAGGAGGAGAAGGGGAGGAAATATCTACCTAATAGCTTAATTAACATATAATTTATCGGATAAATATCCAGGGATTATAAAAATGTAGAAGCCTGTTTCCCATAAACTCGATATGTGTGGTTTCAGAGCAGTAAAAAAAAGGGCATTAAAAGGAGTACACCGTGCAGGCATCATTATCATATAACGGGTTTTTATACCCGTTAATGTGTTTATAAATCGGTCCTCTCCCATTTAATGCCAGAAGGATGATTGCTAATGACTGCTATAATATCATCACCATGACGACAAAGGCTTGTTTATTGCTACTAATAATGAGTTAAAGTGATACTTTAGAAATCGAAGAAACTGCCTGTGTGTCTTTGCGTTAGTTCAATTTCCATTTGAGAGTGCACGTTCCTTTAAATTATATATTTTAAGAGTTGTTCAACTTTTTCGACTGTATCACAGACCCAATAATCTCTCCGTGTGAGTTGTGGCAATATTCTGGTAGATTACGATATTTTATTATCTATCACGAATATTGTGCTGTTTTCAACAATTTGGAGTCCATCAGGGCCCCGCGCAGAAAGAGATTCAATAATGTATAAAGTCGCAATTAATTTCGAGTCAAATCATTGTGATTACATATGTGCAAATCTGATTGTTTTAAATTTGCATATTATGTGACTTACAATCGATTACAATCGATTCTAACTCTTTCTGTAACGTTAAATTGTTAGCCAGATGACTGTATAAAAGAACATTTAACTAAAATGTTAATGTATGCCCGTGTACAAACAATAACAACACACAATATTCTACTGTCTTCTTGGTGAGGGTAGATAACTTTGACATAAAAAGTCCAACCATAAAAGATGACAGAAATCTTATCCAATCGGAACGACATTTTAATGTTCGTTTTGGCGCCAGAATGTCTTGCTAATGTATCTACTTAGATAACGGGAAATAACTAAGGCATGTTCGGCCATCATGATTATTGGAAAGTAGCCTAAAAGCACATTAATCTAGATTTCACATAGGATTTAAAAAGCCAATAAATATTATAGTCGAGTGCTACCAATAATCACGATCTTTTAACATTAGCATTAGCTGCACTTTCCTCGAAATGCTTAATCTTCCCTGCGCGTTTAAAAGCAGTCTGATTTTACTTACCCGAATTGAGGTCCATTAGCATCTCAAAATTCCCAGAAAACTTCCCAGAAAAGGGGGCCCACAAGGGGCCTCTTTGCTTACCTCCTTGGGGCAATGGTAGACACGCTATACACGATTCCTTTAGAAAGTGCACCCAACTCGTAAGGCAAGTCTGCAAATATAATATTAAAGGGTTCTAGTATTACTTTGTTGACATGAACACACATTATGAATGGTTGATGTTGATTTGTATGACCTGATACATACACTATTCCTAATAGTGTACAATGTTAATGGATGTTATACGGCCGAGTAATGAGCGAAAATACAAAGTTATATTCGCTAACTCATTTCATTGACTTTGTACACAGTTTAAACTATCCAGTAGATAGTTATAAATCTGAACACTTCAATGATACATAATATCGTTCTAACGGAAGATAAATTTGGAAAACCGAAAGCTATTCCAAGAAAGTTTTGAGGCTTTTTGACAACGTTACTATAGATCCTTCTAGAGCTGCGTTCCCATTAGAGCGAATTTCCGCGGCGAATTTTTTTTTTCGCAGCGAATTATTGAAAAAATCGCTCTGAGGAGTGATTAAAAAAATTCGCTTGCGAATATTCGCCATGTAATATGAATAATATATATGAATAATATATGAATAACACTGATTTGATCCATGCGAATGTTCGCGGCGGAAATTCGCGGCGGAAATTCGCTCTAGTGGAAACGCAGCTTAATGGTGCGTGCATGAGTCTATAAAGATATCCGCGTGTGTCTTTAATACTCTTTCTCTTTTTGTTTGGTAATTATGTTTGTTTTAATGTGTATGTGTAAGTTTTGCTTTTTAATGCGTACTTATTTATATTTTGTTTTATAAGAAAGAAGAAAACTATGGTCTTTGGTCTTAAAAGAAAATTACAAAATGCATTTTTAGAAAACATGTATAAATCTACTATACTAAAGTAGCCGATCACGTCTGTCTGTCTGTCCATCTATGCATTTCGTAGTGCATTGAGGCACCAACATCAAACTTTGGGTAGTGATTGGTGATGACCCATAGAGGTTTGTGGTCTGGGTCAGGTCGGGGTCAGTTTGACCAGTGGTCAGTTATGAATCGGCCAATATTCCACGTTCATTTGCCATGCAGTCGCGTCGAGCGCTGATCATCGCACATGCTTGCGACGGAAGTACCGTGAAAAGTGTGTTGCTGAAATGACCTTTCATTATGTAGTCTTTGTTCAGCCTAGAATCGATACGTTGTAAATTACTTACACACATTATCGTATGCCTGTCAAATCGGAAATAACACGTGTGCCGCTGTGTGCGCCTGAATTAAGACTATCGTAATTTGCTTGCGAATTGTTGGCTTCCGACGACCAAAACAATAGACGGATGTGCGAACATTCCCATTTTAAAAACTGGGATATCTAGGGCCAACATGACGCGATATTTTGACCGGGGAATCCTGAACGATCTGCAAAGTTAGGTGAGAAAATCAATCACATCTGGTGAGTACAACAGTATAATTTTTTTTTTTGGAATAAGGAAGGAAATGACTGATTGACGGGAGTGTTTCTGTCCCGATTCTGCCTATACCCAGTCACATGTACCGTGTACAGCAAGTCTCACGAGTGTATTAGAGTCTGTAGACCGCCTCCGTCGGCGTCGGGCCGGGAATGATGCACCAATTCCAAGCGCCGTTCGGTCCCATAATCCTATATTTCGTGTATGAATTCTGGATTGTATTCGACGTGATGTTTAATACATTTATTTAAAATACTTGCTTATATTTGTTGGATTTCATGCGTATCAGATGTCGAGAAATATTGTTTTCTTTGTATAAACCAAGTTTTAAAATGATTCTTAACCACTTTTAAATTGGTTTTTATATACCATAAAGCGGGTCCTACTACCCTGATAGCAGACACTGGTAAAAATTACGTCAAATTTACGTCATTTTACGTCGGGTACGTCGTCTTAACGACGTCTTAAATTAACGTCAAAAAGTGAAGATTTTGCACCCGCGTTTACCGTGATATCGACGTCATATTTTGACGTGATATTGACGTATTTTTTTCCGAAAAGGCGTCTTTATGACGTCTTTAAGTCGTCAATTTGTACCATTAATTACGTTATTAAGACGACATAAAGACGTCGTATTGGTCAAAATAAGACGTGATTTTTACGTCTGGATTTGACGTGATTTTCACCTTGTGTACGTCGTCTTTAAGACGTCGTAAATTAACGTCAAAAAGTGAAGATTTTGCACCCGCGTTTACCGTGATATCGACGTCATATTTTGACGTGATATTGACGTATTTTTTCCCGAAAAGGCGTCTTTATGACGTCTTTAAGTCGTCAATTTGTACCATTAATTACGTTATTAAGACGACATAAAGACGTCTTATTGGTCAATATAAGACGTGATTTTTACGTATTGATTTGACGTGATTTTCAAGTCGTGTACGTCGTCTTAAAGACGTCATAAATTCACGTCAAAAAATGAAGATTTTGCACCCGCGTTTCACGACATATAGACGTCATATTTTGACGTGATAACGACGTCTTTTTATGACGAAAAGACGTCGTATTGACGTCATATTTTGAAGCGATTTTTACATTATTAATAATTTAAAAATTGAGATGGTTGTGTCTTGTAGTATATTCCACAGTCAACACTTTTATAACATGTAACACATAATCCTATCCTATTCCTAAATCCTAAACCTATCCTATAACCTACGTCTAACACCTTACTGATCAGTTGTCGTATACGTTCCGTATATATATCCCGCTTCTTAGTATGTGAGATTTAAATGGTTAGTATTGACTGTTTAGTATTTCAAAGAGTTGATGCCTAAATAATTAATTTGCAAATCATGTTGAAAATATTAAAAACAGGTTGGTATTTATATTAGTTTTAATATCTGCAAAAACAAGATCATAATAACAATGTTTTCAATGTAAATAGTTATAAAAATTGGAATTTTACTTTGCACTCTAATGCGATTGTTTATAATCGATCATGAATGAATCCTGTATCCATTAGACCTGAAGACGTTAATCATAAGTCCTACTGTATTTTCTTTTGTTATTCATGTTCTAAAAGGTTTCTTTAGAAAATTTAGCAATATTACCACCTTGGGATCATTGGGTTATTTCCACTTTGATACGATCGTTTATAATCGATCATGAATTATTCCTGTAGGCGATCCTATTATGTTGTAGACGTTCATAAGTCCAATATTTGTTTGTTTGTTTTTACTCATGTTCTAAAGGGATTCTTTAGGAAATCTAGCAATATTACCACCCTGGCATCATTGGGTTATTTCCACTTTGATACTATCGTTTATAATCGATGATGAATTATTCCTGTAGGCGATAATAGGTTGTAGACAGTCCAATATTTGTTTGTTTTTTCTCATGTGCTTAAAGGTTTCTTTAGATAATTTAGCAATGTTACCTTGGCAACATTGAACATTTGTTGTAGAATTAGCATTATACAGATAATCAGCTAAATTGCATATTTGTTTTATTAGGTCAGAGGCAGGCGCGCCGGAAGGAGTTTTGGATTGGGGGGGGGGGGGGGCAAAACCCCAAGGGGGCTCACAATTTTGGTGTGTATAGGGGCTCATGCCCAACCACACTCTGGGTTGCCAAGTTTGAGCTAGAGGTGAGAGTGAGACATTGCGAGGGAGCGAAGCGACTGAGCGGGGGGAGGGTGTGGGAGGGGGGTGTCCCCCCTCCCACGGTAGGGAGTTTTTGCATTTTTGGACTTGAAATTGTGCAATCTGATGCATACCTAGATAGGAAATTCGGCTGTATTTGGGAAAGCGTGATATGATTTGATCGACCAGAAAGTTTTAATATATTTTTCACGTAGAAAACAAATAATTGACACACTAATAAATATGTACCCCAAAACACACACACACAACACAACATAAACCATAATTATGCAACATTATGTATGATCCAACAACACACTGCCAATAATGAGTCCCGATGGAGCGAAGCGCCTGAGGGCTGGGGCAGGGAGGGAGGGGAAGGGTTTGGGAGGGGGTATCCCCCTCCCACGGTAAGAAAGATTTTGCATTTATGAATTTGAAATTGTGCAATCTGGTGCATACCTAGATAGGAAATTCGGGCTTAAGATTAACTGCATCTGGGAAAGCGTGTTATGATTTGATATATTTTTCACGAAGAAAGCAAATAATTGACGCACTAATAAATATGCACCACTCCCACATAAATATTGTATTTAGTGTCATAGACAGTTCCAACATAAACCATATATGGCTTATGTATGATCCAACAACATGGCCTACAGCCGATAATGAATCCCTGATAGCAAACACTGGTAAAAATGACGTCAAATTTACGTCGTTTTTCGTCGTGCACGTCGTCTTAAAGACGTCTTAAATTCACGTCAAAAAGTGAAGATTTTGCACCCGCGTTTACCGTCATATAGACGTCATATTTTGACGTGAAAATGACGTATTTTTTTCCGAAAAGGCGTCTTTACGACGTCTTGAAGACTTCAATTTGTACCATAAATTACGCCATTTAGACGACATAAAGACGTCTTATTGGTCAATATAAGACGTGATATTTACGTCTGGATTTGACGTCATTTCCACCTTATGTACGTCGTCTTTAAGACGTCGTAAATTCACGTCAAAAAGTGAAGATTTTGCACCCGCGTTTACCGTTATATAGACGTCATATTTTGACGTGAAAATGACGTATTTTTTTCCGAAAAGGCGTCTTTACGACGTCTTGAAGACGTCAATTTGTACCATAAATTACGCCATTTAGACGACATAAAGACGTCTTATTGGTCAATATAAGACGTGCTTTTTACGTCTGGATTTGACGTCATTTCCACCTTATGTACGTCGTCTTTAAGACGTCGTAAATTCACGTCAAAAAGTGAAGATTTTGCACCCGCGTTTACCGTGATATAGACGTCATATTTTGACGTGATAATGACGTATTTTTATCCGAAAAGGCGTCTTTATGACGTCTTTAAGTCGTCAATTTGTTCCATTAATTACGTTATTAAGACGACATAAAGACGTCTTATTGGTCAATATAAGACGTGATTTTTACGTCTGGATTTGACGTGATTTTCACCTTGTGTACGTCGTCTTTAAGACGTCGTAAATTCACGTCAAAAAGTGAAGATTTTGCACCCGCGTTTACCGTGATATAGACGTCATATTTTGACGTGATAATGACGTATTTTTATCCGAAAAGGCGTCTTTATGACGTCTTTAAGTCGTCAATTTGTTCCATTAATTACGTTATTAAGACGACATAAAGACGTCTTATTGGTCAATATAAGATGTGATTTTTACGTATTGATTTGACGTGATTTTCACGTCGTGTACGTCGTCTTAAAGACGTCATCAATCACGTCAAAAAGTGAAGATTTTGCACCCGCGTTTACCGTCATATAGACGTCATATTTTGACGTGATAATGACGTATCTTTTTCCGAAAAGGCGTCTTGAAGACGTCTTGAAGACGTCAATTTGTACCATAAATTACGCCATTTAGACGACATGAAGACGTCTTATTGACGTCATAAAAAGGTCGTCCATACGCCAAAAATAATTGTTTAAATGTCTTTGAAAGACGTCATAATCACGTTGTAATAACGTCGTCTATATGACAAAAAATAATTGGAAAAAATGTTTTTTAAAAGACGTCACAATGACGTAATGAGGTCGTTCATACGACAAAAAATGATGGCAAAAACTAGTCTTGTAAAGACGTCATAATGACGTCTTAATATTGTGCGTACGACACAAACCTTAATGGCAAAAATGGTCCTTTCAAAGACATTATAAAGACGTCATTATAAAGCCTTTTATACTACAAAATAAATACTTAAAAATTATCTTTTAATGACGTGATAATGACGTCGTTTTTACATTCTTAATATGACGAAAAAGCATTGGAAAATGGTCTTTGAAAGACGTCACAATGACGTTGTAAAAAGGTCGTCCATACGACATTACATGATGGCAAAAACTAGTCTTGAAAACTTATCATAATGACGTCATATTAACGTCGTCGTACGACACTAACCATAATGGCAAAAATAGTCTTTAAAAGACATCATGAAGACGTCAATTTTAAGACTTTTTTATGACAAAATAAATAGTGAAAAAATGGTCTTTGAAAGACGTCAACATGACGTAGTAAAAAGTTCGTCCATACGACAAAAAATGATGGCAAAAAAAATAGTCTTGAAAAGACTTCAAAATGACGTCGTAAAGTGGTCGTCCATACGACAAAAAATGATGGCAAACAATAGTCTTGAAAAGACGTCAAAATGATGTCTTAATAATGTTGTCCGTAGGACACAAACCTTAATTGCAAAAATGGACTTTCAAAGACATCATAAAGACGTCGTTATAACGTATTTTATACTACAAAATAAATACTTAAAAATAATCTTTTAATGACGTGATAATGACGTCGATTTTACATCCTTAATATGACGAAAAAGCATTGGAAAAAATGGTCTTTGAAAGACGTCACAATGACGTTGTAAAAAGGTCGTCCATACGACAATAAATGATGGCAAAAACTAGTCTTGAAAACACATCATAATGACGTCGTATTAACGTCGTCGTACGACACAAACCATAATGGCAAAATAGTCTTTAAAAGACATCATCAAGACGTCAATTTTTAGACGTTTTTATGACAAAATAAATAGTGAAAAAAATGGTCTTTGAAAGACGTCAAAATGACGTAGTAAAAAGGTCGTCCATACGACAAAAAATGATGGCAAAAACATAGTCTTGAAAGGACTTCAAAATGACGTCGTAAAGTGGTCGTCCAAACGACAAAAAATGATGGCAAAATAGTCTTTCAAAGACATCATAAAGACGTCGTTGTTACGTCTTCTATACGACAAAAATAAATACTGAAAAAGTGATCTTTAAATGACGTAATATTAACGTAATTTTTACGTCCTTCCATACGACAAAAAACAATTGGAATATGGTCTTTGAAATACGTCACATTAACGTCGTAAAAAGGGCGTCCATACGACAAAAAATGATGGCAAAAAATTGGTCTTGAAAAGACGTCAAACTTACGTCTTTATAGCGTTATTGATACGACATAAACCCGTATGGCAAAAATGGTCTTTAAACGACATTATAAAGACGTCGTTATCATGTCTTCTATACGACAATAATACATTCTTAAAAATGGTCTTTGAACGACGTTATAATGACATCGTTTTTACGTCTTTCCTACGACAAAAATAAATAGTGGAAAAATGGTCGTTTAAAGATGTTATAATGACGTCAATTTTACGTCTTTTATACGACATAAGTCATCATGTCAAAAATGGTCTTTAAAATACGTCATAATGACGTCGTATTCTGATCGTTTGTACGACATATGACGTGTTTACCAGTTTACGACCAAATTAAGACGTCATAAAGACGTCAGTCTGCTATCAGGGTAATCGCCAAGGATCAGTACTAGGCACTGCGAAGCACTGCGAAGCACTGCGAAGCACTGCGAAGCACTGCTAAGCACACTACGAAGCACTACGATACCCTTACGAAGCACCGCGAAGAGCATGTCTTCGCAGTACTACGAGGCACTACGAAGACGGAGATTGCACTGCGAAGAGCGCCCTGTACTAAAAACTACGTTTAATGCGCGCACGTAGAGGTAGACTATGGTAGCTGCCAGACTTTCCCTTTCGTTAAAATGATATTTATGATTGAAGTGTTCAGATGTTGAATTATCCAATTGATCGTCGAAACAGTGTACAAGTGCAAGGAGTTGGTGAACATCACTTTGCATTTTTGCTCATCTACTTCTACATGCGCTCCAAATGCTATCTTTTTGCTCTTCGTAGTGCTTAGTAGTGCTTAGTAGTGATTTCGTAGTGCTTCGTAGTGATTCACGGTGTTCGCGGTGATTAGTAGGACCGCCATAAAGCTACAAGCCAGTGTCACAGAATGCGCGTAGGCATTCTAGCCGAAGCACCAAACAGCACTTAGATTTCACCGCCGACGTAGGGGGCCCAATATCTGCACAGCGTCCATACGACAATTCAGCCTGCTGCTTTTCGTGACGTTTTAAAGAGTTATAAAACATATTTAATAAAGTAAACGACTGTTCTCTTAATTTTTTGTGGAATGTACAAGTCACTAAAATCACTTCCAATAGTATACACATACACATTTACAGAAATGAATGCTAGAATTACGGACAGAAACACGAAATGAAAGACAGATTCTGTCAAATCGGTTTTAAAAGACTATTGTAAAAAATGATCCCATAGTGCAGTACCTCTGCAAATTAAATACGGTTATGCTTGAATCTACCCAAATATGTGTTTATAATTGTTCACCCAACTAGATTGAAAAATGAGCTACCACACCACCGTGATCCCTGATAGCAGACTGACGTCTTTATGACGTCTTAATTTGGTCGTAAACTGGTAAACACGTCATATGTCGTACAAACGATCAGAATACGACGTCATTATGACGTATTTTAAAGACCATTTTTGACATGATGACTTATGTCGTATAAAAGACGTAAAATTGACGTCATTATAACATCTTTAAACGACCATTTTTCCACTATTTATTTTTGTCGTAGGAAAGACGTAAAAACGATGTCATTATAACGTCGTTCAAAGACCATTTTTAAGAATGTATTATTGTCGTATAGAAGACATGATAACGACGTCTTTATAATGTCGTTTAAAGACCATTTTTGCCATACGGGTTTATGTCGTATCAATAACGCTATAAAGACGTAAGTTTGACGTCTTTTCAAGACCAATTTTTTGCCATCATTTTTTGTCGTATGGACGCCCTTTTTACGACGTTAATGTGACGTATTTCAAAGACCATATTCCAATTGTTTTTTGTCGTATGGAAGGACGTAAAAATTACGTTAATATTACGTCATTTAAAGATCACTTTTTCAGTATTTATTTTTGTCGTATAGAAGACGTAACAACGACGTCTTTATGATGTCTTTGAAAGACTATTTTGCCATCATTTTTTGTCGTATGGACGACCACTTTACGACGTCATTTTGAAGTCTTTTCAAGACTATTTTTTTGCCATCATTTTTTGTCGTATGGACGACCTTTTTACTACGTCATTTTGACGTCTTTCAAAGACCATTTTTTTCACTATTTATTTTGTCATAAAAACGTCTAAAAATTGACGTCTTGATGATGTCTTTTAAAGACTATTTTTGCCATTATGGTTTGTGTCGTACGACGACGTTAATACGACGTCATTATGATGTGATTTCAAGACTAGTTTTTGCCATCATTTATTGTCGTATGGACGACCTTTTTACAACGTCATTGTGACGTCTTTCAAAGACCATTTTTTCCAATGCTTTTTCGTCATATTAAGGATGTAAAAACGACGTCATTATCACGTCATTAAAATATTATTTTTAAGTATTTATTTTGTAGTATAAAATACGTTATAACGACGTCTTTATGATGTCGTTGAAAGTCCATTTTTGCAATTAAGGTTTGTGTCCTACGGACAACATTATTAAGACGTCATTTTGACGTCTTTTCAAGACTATTGTTTGCCATCATTTTTTGTCGTATGGACGATCACTTTACGACGTCATTTTGAAGTCTTTTCAAGACTAGTTTTTTTGCCATCATTTTTTGTCGTATGGACGAACTTTTTACTACGTCATGTTGACGTCTTTCAAAGACCATTTTTTCACTATTTATTTTGTCATAAAAAAGTCTTAAAATTGACGTCTTCATGATGTCTTTTAAAGACTATTTTTGCCATTATGGTTAGTGTCGTACGTACGACGACGTTAATATGACGTCATTATGATGTGTTTTCAAGACTAGTTTTTGCCATCATTTAATGTCGTATGGACGACCTTTTTACAACGTCATTGTGACGTCTTTCAAAGACCATTTTTCCAATGCTTTTTCGTCATATTAAGAATGTAAAAACGACGTCATTATCACGTCATTAAAAGATAATTTTTAAGTATTTATTTTGTAGTATAAAAGGCTTTATAATGACGTCTTTATAATGTCTTTAAAAGGACCATTTTTGCCATTAAGGTTTGTGTCGTACGCACGACAATATTAAGACGTCATTATGACGTCTTTACAAGACTAGTTTTTGCCATCATTTTTTGTCGTATGAACGACCTCATTACGTCATTGTGACGTCTTTTAAAAAACATTTTTTCCAATTATTTTTTGTCGTATAGACGACGTTATTACAACGTGATTATGACGTCTTTCAAAGACATTTAAACAATTATTTTGGCGTATGGACGACCTTTTTATGACGTCAATAAGACGTCTTTATGTCGTCTAAATGGCGTAATTTATGGTACAAATTGACGTCTTCAAGACGTCGTAAAGACGCCTTTTCGGAAAAAGATACGTCATTATCACGTCAAAATATGACGTCTATATGACGGTAAACGCGGGTGCAAAATCTTCACTTTTTGACGTGAATTTATGACGTCTTTAAGACGACGTACACGACGTGAAAATCACGTCAAATCAATACGTAAAAATCACGTCTTATATTGACCAATAAGACGTCTTTATGTCGTCTTAATAACGTAATTAATGGAACAAATTGACGACTTAAAGACGTCATAAAGACGCCTTTTCGGATAAAAATATGTCATTATCACGTCAAAATATGACGTCTATATCACGGTAAACGCGGGTGCAAAATCTTCACTTTTTGACGTGAATTTACGACGTCTTAAAGACGACGTACACAAGGTGAAAATCACGTCAAATCCAGACGTAAAAATCACGTCTTATTTTGACCAATACGACTCTTTATGTCGTCTTAATAACGTAATTAATGGAACAAATTGACGACTTAAAGACGTCATAAAGACCCCTTTTCGGATAAAAATACGTCCTTATCACGTCAAAATATGACGTCTATATCACGGTAAACGCGGGTGCAAAATCTTCACTTTTTGACGTGAATTTACGACGTCTTAAAGACGACGTACACAAGGTGGATATGACGTCAAATCCAGACGTAAAAAGCACGTCTTATATTGACCAATAAGACGTCTTTATGTCGTCTAAATGGCGTAATTTATGGTACAAATTGACGTCTTAAAGACGTTGTAAAGACAACTTTTCGGGGAAAAATACGTCATTATCACGTCAAAATATGACGTCTATATGACGGTAAACGCGGGTGCAAAATCTTCAGTTTTTGACGTGAATTTACGACGTCTTAAAGACAACGTACATAAGGTGGAAATGACGTCAAATCCAGACGTAACAATCACGTCTTATATTGACCAATAAGACGTCTTTATGTCGTCTAAATGGCGTAATTTATGGTACAAATTGACGTCTTCAAGACGTCGTAAAGACGCCTTTTCGGAAGAAAAAAAACGTCATTTTCACGTCAAAATATGACGTCTATATGACGGTAAACGCGG